>JAEAOA010002074.1:1357500-1601545 GCA_016746295.1 Potamilus streckersoni
TTCGGAGTCTGTTGCCTGATCGTACGTAGAACAACATGTATTTTGTTAGTGGAGCTAATTTAATTGTTTTCCTGGAGAGCAACATTGCTGGTTTGGACAAAGACTTTTTTCGAAAATATTCTAAATTGGAACGGAACAATACAAACTGTGCTTTATTGTGTAAATTCTGGTTTTTCTGTTAGCCTTCGTCTGATGTCATCATCCGCCATTTTGGACAAGAACTGATCTTCAAACTCTTTCTTTAGAACTTTTTACAAGACTTATGTTTATCTTAAGAATAAACAATTTGAATCGTTTCCGTAAATCATAAGACTTGTTTTACTTATTTAAATTTTTTCATGTTTTCTAGGAAAATAATCTATTTTTGGTTAAATTTACAAAGCTTGTTGTCTTCGCTCTTTCTTTGTGTTACTTTGAAGGAGCCTATACGTAATAATATGTATGTATGTATGTATGTATGTATGTATGTATGTATGTATGTAGTATGTATGTATGTATGTATGTATGTATGTATGTATGTATGTATGTATGTATGTATGTATGTATGTATGTATGTATGTATGTATGTATGTATGTATGTATGTATGTATGTATGTATGTATGTATGTATGTATGTATGTATTGTAATTCATAGAAAATTAACAAATTAATATGTCAAGGTTTCGTTCTGCTTGTTATTGTTAACACCTTCATTACTTGCAGTTACAATGATGTAAAAATACAGTAGCTCAAAAATATAAGATTACGTACATTTCCGATCAGCATTTGCTAACTGTATTTAACTTTAAGGGAGGGGACTTTTATTCAAAAGCTTTAAAAAAGAAAGATAATATCATCTTCTTTGTTTGAATATATTCTAAATGCATAGAACCTCAAGAGACAACTGAAGATTTCATGCATCTGTATTACTTCAAAATAAAACCGATACCATCACATTAGGCCTCAATTTAATTAACACAACTTATCTCCCCTACTTTTATATGTTTGCAATAAAGCTTGAAAGCGATAATTCTGACATTGTCTTGCTAGTAAACGTTGTATAAAAAATTACATTAATAAAAATGTTTTGGAACGTTGGTAATACAACATAATAGATAAAAGATAAACACCTATTTAATCTAATATTCCAATTCTGTCTATTCTTTCTTAGTTTTAGCAATACCAGTTTATAACCTTCATGAATACGTCTATCTCCCTTTTTGATGAAATCGGACAAAGAACCTTAAACTAAATACCATGAACAGGGCTGGGATCGAACAGGCATTAGACAAAAGTTGTATGTCGTACTCGAAACCGGCCAGCACTACTAGAGAAATACCTTTAAGTTATAAAATAATACTCTTTCTTTAATCATAGTGCATTAAACGATAAAATGCACACGCATAATCTGAATATGTACAATATGTATGTATGTATGTATGTATGTATGTATGTATGTATGTATGTATGTATGTATGTATGTATGTATGTATGTATGTATGTATGTATGTATGTATGTATGTGTGTGTGTGTGTGTGTGTATGTATGTATGTATGTATGTATGTATGTATGTATGTATGTATGTATGTATGTATGTATGTATGTATGTATGTATGTATGTATGTATGTATGTATGTATGTATGTATGTATGTATGTATGTATGTATGTATGTATGTATGTATGTATGTATCTATGTATAAACATGATAAAATTTAAATAACATGTTTGATAACATGCGATTTTTACATCCATAAATGTGTAATAGTAAGTTAATCACCCGTTGTATACCCCTCGTTTTAAATGGAGAACAGATACTGAAAATTAGATGCAAATATATTCTCAGTTTGTTAATTGAGGGAAATGGTAGCTGTGTAAGAAATCATGTTTCAGAGAATCAATACAAAATACTTGAATCTAAAAAAATCACATTATACTTTACCTCACAATTTTTCATTAAAGAAGGGATGTTTATGATATTATTATTATATTTTGATAAAAGCTAAGTCAAACAAACATAAACATCTATTTCACACAATGGTCTGGGATGATATTAAAGTCAAATAAAAGGTTTTTCAACTTCAATTAAATTACTGTTACAGTTTTTAAGATAAGAGTTTAAAAACATGATATTTTTGAGTTGAGACATAATATGTTAAATAGAATGCGAACAAATATATATGTGACACATTCATTTCGAGAAATGTGGGTATAAGTTTTAGGGATTAGTTTTATACCATCTTTCACTTATAGGCTATTAATGTATAAGTAATGGTCAAGGTAAGAGACAAACGACAAACCCATCTTCAATTTCAAAGAAGTCTTGGTCATTAAATTTCCTTTTTGCAATTTCGTGTTAGCAATTGATTGCTTTTGCTATATTTATTATTCAAAATGGCTATGCATATAACTTTCTCATGGCGTGATTTACTTTGGCAAAAACATATATGCTTGAACGAAAATGTTACCGAATCGCAACTAATTAGGTATTTTTCGAGATCAATAAATTCATTAGCATGTGGTACTAAAAGTGTTTTGAATACACTGATCTGTGTAGATAATCGTTGACTATCTGCAGCTATCTTCAAGATATGAAAGATATCTTCAACATTGTAAAGGAACCACTAAATGGACAGATTTAGACATGATTTATCAACAGTTGTATCTGACTACAAGTGCATATTAAAATGTCAACTTTAGAAAATCAAGGAGGCAAGAGTGAACAATTGTATAGACCGACAGACAGACGGATATTAATAATTGATACTTCTTAGAAAGTTCTATATTACTTCCTTTACATGAGTTACAATCTAATTTATTTGTTGATTAAATCTCAGTACAAACGTGTTTATTGTCTTCAACAATTTATACAAATCAGTCCATTATCTTTGCTCGCTTATGTGCTGTATATCACAAGTGAAATTCATCACGCGTCCATATAATTATTAAAAAAAACGTATTTACAATATAAGACACGATATAATACTTGTCTCATGAAAGAAACTGATAAGAAAGAATTATATTATCAAACTCACCCTATTTTGATGATCATATCGTTTTCTTAATTTTAAACATTGATTGTCGAAGATTATTTGTTAAATAATTTAAGGGGCATCTTTATATGATGACCTTCTAAGAAAATATTAAATTTAATTTTCATCAGCAAGTGAAAATTCGCAATTGACATTAACAGATGCAATCATTTTAACTTTCTTATTTACTGTAACTTCAGCGATGTTTATGAAGGATTTAATTTCAGATCATTCTTTGTTAGAAAATACAGATCTCCAAAACTGCATCCAAAATAAAAATATTATTTGAACAAAGCTATGATAAACAACGCATCTGGATGCGAAATCTTATCCACACGAAATCGTTCATCTACTTTCAAACCAGTGACATAAATATGTGCGAACGTTTCTATCTTTACTATTCTTTCTGCATTATAGATTGCTTTATTTAAAGATTTGACCCTATACAGCTTCTTGCTTTCCAGGCATAATATTCTATGCATAACCTATGCAGAATAAACGAAAACAAAATCTTTAACATCAGTGACAAAGTAATATTGTAATGCAATATGGCGTAAGCTTTGTCAATGGTTAGTGTCGTTTAATGATCACAATTAATATGAAACAAACACATGGACACCAGGAAGACAGTGCATTACAATCCACTGTATCTACCTAGACCATCTTCTTTCCATAAATGTTGGTCAGAAACGACTGAGGAAAAAGCTCCGATAATTTCAGTTTAATTTTCAGTAAGAATGTTGAAACAAGCAGCTTCCTATCAACCTTTACAAGCAAACCTTTCTAACCATTTCATTCTCAGCGACATCTGAGCACTTTTATATATCTATATAAATATTTATACCTGCCTATAAAGAAATTTACATTTGTTATCCTATATCATTAAAATTTGTCTCAATTGTTTATAAAAAAACGATCACCAAGTTTTATGAACTACGCGCACTTATATTTTGGTATTTACTTAGATAAGATTAATAATACGAATAGATGAACTGATTGAAATTTGATGACGGTATTGGTATGTATGTGCCCATTGTGCAGCTTTTTACAATCACCCCTAAAAGGGTACGGCAACAAGTCTGAAAGTATCTAAGCAGATAAACGACATTTACATCTAATTCAAGCGTCATCTCTATCAACAAAATGATAAGCTTTTGTGACGATGCCTGATGTAAGAGAATTTATGGTCTACAGTCGACAGCCAATCAACGAATTTCTTTGATATATCAACACTATTAATGAATGCTATTTAATGATCAGCATAAAAAACAAATAAACTTAGTTATATCAGCATGCAATGCAGCTGAAAACTTAGGTAAATGAAATGAATAAAATTGAAAAATATATTAAAAGTGTCAGGTTTTCAAGAATGATGTAATAATAGCCCATTTATTCCCCTTTTCATAAATTTAGAGACATTTTCTATAATAGCAAAATAAATTTGTAATCCATCTCGTAGTATTTCATTTTATGATAGGCAATTTATATATACCAGCTGTTTTATAATTCTCTCTTTATATATATATATATATATATATATATATATATATATATATATATATATATATATATATATATATATATATATAGATATATATATATATATATATATATATATATATATATATATATATATATATATATATATATATATATTAATATGAATTAAGATGAAGTACTTACCTAGTCAAATATATACAGAGAAACTGTAACATATCCTCTGTTAATTTTCGTTTTGAAAATAAAGAAGCACAAAGCACAGCACGTACGTGTAAACTGCAAAGAAATTTGCAGAATATTTACTGGTCAAGTCAGAAATCTGTGTATGTATTAATGTATAGTCTATATCAATTTTATAACGTAAAATTGATTCACCTCTTGATATCTGATGCATCTAGTTGGTCCAATACAGGGATAGCTTTCCTTTGAATCTTTTGATGCTTTCTTTTGTTAGAACTGCTGTAACAAGCATCATAATAAAGCCGATTTACTTCAGTTCATGTTTAATATCAAACGAAAAACTTGATTAACCTATTTCATACATACAGCTTTCATCGATAAAACTCACGTTTGGGGAGGAAATAGTTCAAACTACGAGTTTTTGTTAGAAACTGCGTTTTATGGACACAAGCAAGTGCATCTCAACCATTATATAATTGAGCTATAAGCAAGAAAAAAGTTCCAGCCACTTTGATCTTCGTGCGGATAATAGCAGCTAATAATGACGTATTGGGTAAATGGGGAAAATGTTATAGCAATGCTTGTATGAGTCTTTGCAATTTTAGGCATGTTTCTGCATTTGTACCTCGGAAAATACTTAGTTTGAGAAAAATACGTGAAAAATATAAGACGTTTGGTTGATCAAAAGTGGAGCAGAAATTAGCAGCAATACAACTTTAGGCGAGCAGACAGCATACGAAAGTATGGATTCCATAGAAAAAGATGACCTAAGAGTATAAGGATTCCGGGGAGATAGATTCGTTGAAGTTGACAGGCTTTCTACTGATTGTGGATTGCATATTATCTCAGAACTACTATTAAAAAAGTGATGGAATAAAACTATTATACTTTCAAGTGTGGACAACAAATGCAATATTAATTATTTGAAAAGTAAATATTAGAATTATTTGAATAAACACGATAATTTAGCTTCAACGATACTCATCATTTAATAGCCACATTATATATTTTTAGAAACAATTTAGAGGGTTCCTTCTTATGCCCGATTTAAAACTTTGGAATACGTGTAACCACTATATAAAATCATCCGAACTGCAGAACATTTGATACCTTGAAAATGATGACAAACACGTAATCTTTAGCTACGCGTGATGATCGAATTTTGTATTAGTTGACAATATTAAGTAAGGAGAAAGCAAGCACCGAAAGGTAGAATGTTATCCAAAACACATCACATGATTTAAATAAAAAGACGAGCCATGCTTTTGATACTACTCCACCGAAAACCATACCTTGTGTATATATATATATATATATATATATATATATATATATATATATATATATATATATATATATATATATATATATATATATATATATATATATATATATATATATATATATATATATATTGAGAGAGAGAGAGAGACAGCCAGACAGAGATGTCCTAATTTTATTTGCACATGAATGAAAATTAATTTTTGTTTTTATCAAATAGATAAAGTAGAATTTGTTTAACGTGTTTTCTAAAAATTAAAACTTTAAAATAAGGTTCAGTACCATTATTGATACGATTATATGGTCATAAAGTAAGTAACATGCACGAGAAGAAAAAAACACAAGATTTATAGATTTAAACAAACAATTCTTTCCCTATAACTCAAATATAAAACTTACGATTATTGTTCAGTAATTTGCATTAACGACCAAATAGTTATATGAGTCCTATCGCATTTTCAGAGAGACAGAGGTTTCAGAAAAATCCAGCGACGTTCTAAATAAAATCCAATTTAAAAATGCTGATGTACTAATAGCTTTAAACAGTGTGTATGTGCTAACGGTCTTCATGTATTACAATAATATCAATTAAAAATGTACTTGAATTCAAATTATTCCCAAAACTTGATTTAGATGTGGAGCATTTTGTATTTGCAATGAATACTATAAATAAATAAATCATCTCAAATCAAAGCTTAACCCAGCAATAAAAATGATTCCACATGGGATGTTAAGATGGGAATGAGTAATTCTAATATAACCAACTATAATATGAAGCCTTAGACACAGTCCGAAACCTTAGACACAGTGTGAAACCTTAGACACAGTGTGAAAACTTAGATACAGTGTGAAACCTTAGACACAATGTGAAACCTTAGATACAGTGTGAAACCATAGACACAGTGTGAAACCTTAGACACAGTGTGAAACCTTAGATACAGTGTGAAATGTTAGACACAGTGTGAAACCTTAAACACAGTGTGAAACCTTAGATACAGTATGAAACCTTAGACACAGTGTGAAACCTTAGATACAGCGTGAAACCTTAGACACAGTGTGAAACCTTAGATACAGTGTGAACCTAAGATACAGTGTGAAACCTTAGACATAGTGTGAAACCTTAAATACAGTGTGAAACCGTAGACACAGTGTGAAACCTTAGACACAGTGGGAAACCCTAGACACAGTGTGAAACCTTAGACACAGTGTGAAACCTTAGACACAGTGTGAAACCTTAGACACAGTGTGAAACCTTAGATACAGTGTGAAACCTTAGACACAGTGCAAAGCCTTAGGTACAGTGTGAAACCTTAGACACAGTGTGAAACCTTAGATACAGTGTGAAACCTTAGACACAGTGTGAAACCTTAGATACAGTGTGAAACATTAGACACAGTGTGAAACCTTAGACACAGTGTGAAACCTTAGACACAGTGTGAAACCTTAGCTACAGTGTGAAACCTTAGACACAGTGCAAAGCCTTAGGTACAGTGTGAAACCTTAGACACAGTGTGAAACCTTAGATACAGTGTGAAACCCTAGACACAGTGTGAAGCTTTAGATACAGTGTGAATCCTTAGATACAGTGCGAAGCCTTAGACACAGTGTGAAACCTTGGATACAGTGTGAAACCTTAGATACAGTGTGAAACCTCAGATACAGTGTGAAACCTTAGACAAAGTATGAAGCCTTAGACACAGTGTGAAACCTTAGATACAGTGTGAAACCTTTGATACAGTGTGAAACCTTAGATACAGTTTGAAGCCTTAGATACAGTTTGAAGCCTTAGATACAGTGTGAAACCGTAGACACAGTGTGAAACCTTAGATACAGTTTGAAACCTTAGATACAGTGTGAAGACTTAGATACAGGGTGAAAGCTTAGATACAGTGTGAAACCTTAGATACAGTGTGAAACCTTTGACACAGTGTGAAACCCTAGATAGAGTGTGAAACCTTAGATATAGTTTGAAGATTTAGATACATTGTCAAGCCTTAGATACAGTGTGAAACCTTAGACACAGTGTGAAACCTTTGATAGTGTGAAACGTTAGACACAGTGTGAAACCTTAGATACAGTGTGAAGCCTTAGATAAAGTGTGAAACCTTAGATACAGTGTGAACCCTTAGATACAGTAATAAACCTTAGACACAGTGGGAAACCTTAGACACAGTGTGAAACCTTATACACAGTGTGAAGCTTTAGACACAGTGTGAAACCTTAGACACAGAGTGACACCTTTGACACAGTGTGAAACCTTATACACAGTATGAAACCTTAGACACAGTGTGAAAACTTAGACACAGTGTGGAACCATAGACAAAGTGTGAAGCCTTAGAAACAGTCTGAAACCTTAGACACAGTGTGAAGCCTTAGAAACAGTGTGAAGCCTTAGACACAGTGTGAAACCTTAGACACAGTGTGAAGCTTTAGACACAGTATGAAACCTTAGACACAGTGTGAAGCCTTAGACACAGTGTGAAACCTTAGACACAGTGTGAAACCTTAGACACAGAGTGAAGCCTTAGACACAGTGTGAAACCTTAGACACAGTGTGAAACCTTAGACACAGTGTGAAGCCTTATACACAGTGTGAAACCTTAGACATAGTGTGAAGCCTTAGACAAAGTGTGAAACCTTAGACATAGTGTAAAGCCTTAGACACAGTGTGAAACCTTATACACAGTGTGAAACCTTAGACATAGTGTGAAGCCTTAGACACAGTGTGAAACCTTAGACGTAGTGTAAAGCCTTAGACACAGTGTGAAACCTTAGACACAGTGTGAAACCTTTGATAGAGTGTGAAACGTTAGATACAGTGTGAAGCCTTAGATACAGGGTGAAACCTTAGATACAGTGTGAAGCTTTAGATACAGTAATAAACCTTAGACACAGTGGGAAACCTTAGACACAGTGTGATACCTTAAACACAGTGTGAAACCTTTGATAGGGTGTGAAACCTTAGACACAGTGTAAAGCCTTAGATAAAGTGTGAAACGTTAGACACAGTGTGAAACTTTAGACACGGTGTGAAGACGAGGGTGAGGGGCTATGGTGATAAACTAAATAATAAATAATAACGAAAACCATCAAGTTTCGTAAATGTCTACAAATAATATACTTCTCTTGAAGACAAATTGAAATTGTAAAAATAACTTACATTATTGCTAATTAAATTGCAAAATAATCCTAGAATTGTTTTTAAAAAAGTCCTAATGAATAAAACTCGAAAAAAATATTTGTTGTCTATCTTTGAAAATTCTAACCCTGAACATGTTATTGTGCCTTTAGTGGCTTGCAGTCCCTAATATACTAATGTTCCAATGGCCTGAATTGTAACGATATGCCAACAGTCTATTGTGAACCGCAATAATATAATTCAATGTTTCCTTGTTTGATTTCACTATAATTCCAAGTTAAGGTCTCTCTCTAAGAATATTATAGACCACTTTGCCCATTGAATCAATAATTTAAATAATAGATTTCATCCGAAATAAAATACTGAACACAAAAATGAGACTAATTCTAGTTCAAGATCTTCAAACACGAAAAAATAATTTTTTACTATAAAATATTATATAGCCTTCTACTTGACATTAGTCATAATTAGCGTTTCCAAAACATATTACATGATGCAAACTTCCATTCTTGATGATACAGTTATCATGTTATAATTAACAACATGGTAAGCACACTCTCCATGACTCAGACCGAGGTACATATGGTCACTTCCGTTGATAAGAATCCTAATATTAAACCCAGATTCACAGAGAAAATATTATGCATTAGTAGTTTACAAAATAACAAGGTATCACTTATTCTGGTCACGGAGAGAAATAACTTGATTTTGGACAAGTTCAGCTCCCTCCAAATACAATTTTACAGAAGCCATAGAATATAATGAATAAACAAGAAAAAAACAACACCAAAGTATATATATATATATATATATATATATATATATATATATATATATATATATATATATATATATATATATATATATATATATATGTACATAGCTTACGTGAGTCACTGTAACCAAGAATGCAGTCAATAGCAGTAGGATTTTAAATCAAGATATGAAATGCAGTATTATATTTATGATGTTTTGAATTTTCAGGAAATTAGACACTCCGTAAAACTGCTTGATTTGTTATAAATTTCATAATGTGAATATTTATTTCACCATAGTAGCAATACTACAATTGGAATTGTTTTCTTTACCGATGTCGCAAAAATATATTGCGTGTTTTTTTTTCAAATCTCTATTTCCATATATGAGCTTATTTCTATATTTTTTATTTCTTTGGTCTCTTCCTTCTCGCTTTGCCAATCGTCCCAATACAATGCTCAAGCTTCACTAGTAAACTATAATGAGGATATGTAAGTATTTTAGTAGAAATAAATATGTACGTATTTTAGTATAAATAATGCAAGAGTAAGGTGGAGATATTGCATATAGACAGTTACCCCTAATTTGTTCAGGAAAGACTGAAAATAACACCACTTTCCTTACTAGTTCAATTAGCATGTAAAGATCAAAGAAACTTTATATTTCTTAAATATAGAGTATGAACGAAACTGTGTTTTCTTTATCATTTATTGAGTGAAAACTTGGGATAATATTATAGTCATAGACACGTGAAGATTAGGGCATAGTTAAAATCAATCAGCATGAATATATTAATTTAAAGTTGCAAATCATCTGCACATTTAATCGATAATGGAACAATGATAGTGATCCGAAATAAAACAAACCTAATATATCCTTGAACTTCTTGTATGCGAGATGATCAATTACAATTAATAATTTCTATGTGTCTTTTGAGTTTTTAATCAGTTATTGGAACATTTATTCTCATCTCTATAATTTGGGATTCTTTGTTAATATTATATGCATATATTATCAAAGATCATTTACCTTTGAATTGTACGCACGGGATGAAATTGTTTGCTAGATAATGTTTTGTTGACTCAACATTGATCAGACTGGTAAATACAATACGATGAAATGCCTCTAGAGCTATTTCGTATGGCACACTAAATCTGTATGACATTTGCTTAATTAAATATAGCAACAAAGCCTGCATATCCTATTGGTAAATTGATTCTAAAGTAACATTAGCATTGTGCACGAGTGAATAATTGAATATGCATCGTATTGAAATATTTTCAAGTCGTTATATATTTTTAGCAAAAGAAAAGAAACGTTATATATATATATATATATATATATATATATATATATATATATATATATATATATATATATATATATATATATATATATATAAGTGTATTTGTGTGCGTGTGGGTATATATATATATATATATATATATATATATATATATATATATATATATATATATATATATAACAAAAAATTGAACAAGCGAATAGCAAAGTGTTTGGTGATAACAAAAAAATATTTTAATAGAAATCGGTCTATCTGAAAATAAAATATGATGGTAACATGTTGACTAACGGCTCATACGGTAATAATATCTGAAATACATATTCCTAACAATACACTGCTTCAAACGAAACCGTGATTATTGAAATATCCAGCTTGGTCATTGGTTGCATATATTGCTCTGCTACAAATAGAACGTGCTTTACTAAGAGATTGTTGCGATTCAATTTTAATAAGGAAACACATGTCATATTCAAATTAGGATAGATTTCCCACAAAGATAGATTAAGCAAAGTTTAAATTACATGACGGTAATAGCGCAAGAATCGCAGAGCTCTGCATTAATAAAGCAAATGCGTGAGGTGAAGGACTTAGTGCTGTGGTGTAATACAGAAGATCTGTGGTGTGAATCACTGTGCTGTAGTTTAAGAAAGCAAATCTGTGGTGTGAATCCACAGAGTGATATGGTCTAATAATGCAAATTTGTGGTGTGAATCACAGTGATATGGTCTAATAATGCAAATATGTGATGTGAATCACAGAATGATGTGATCTAATAATGCAAATCTGTGATGTGAATCACAGGGTGATATGGGCTAATAATGCAAATCTGTGGTGTGAGCCACAGAGTGATATGGTCTAATAATGCAAATCTGTGATGTGAGCCACAGAGGGCTGTGGTATAATTAATCAAATTCGTGGTGTGTATCACGGAGTGATATAGTGAAATAAAGCAAATCTGTGTTGTAAATAACATTGTGTTGTGATGTAAGAAAGCGAATATGATGTTAATCAAAATGTGTAGTTGTATAAGAAAGCAAATCCGTGCGGTGAATCACGAAGCGCTGTTGTATAATAAAGCAAATATGTGAATCACATTGTTTTGTTCATTTTGAAAGAAAATCCGTGGTGTGAATTACAGTGTAATAAAGAACATATGCCTTATGAGCCTCATGGTGGAGTGGTTTGAAAACAAAACCATGGTTTGAATCATGGATATATTTTGCGCAATAAAACAAATCCATGATGCGAATAAACTTGCTGCTGTGCAATCGAGCAAATCCTTGATATATATATATATATATATATATATATATATATATATATATATACATATATATATATACATATAATATATATATATATATATATATATATATATATATATATATATATATATATATATATATATATATATATATATATATATATACATACATATGTATATATATATATATATATATATATATATATATATATATATATATATTATGTATATATATATATATATATATATATATATATATATATATATATATATATATATATAATATATATATATATATATATATGTATATATATGTATATATATATATATATATATATATATATATATATATATATATATATATATATATAATATATATATACATATACATATATATATATATATAATATATATATATATATATATATATATATATATATATATATATATATATATATATATATATATATATATATATGCATTATATATATATATATATATATATATATATATATTATATATATATATATATATATACATATACATATATATATATATATATATATATATATATATATATATATATATATATATATATATATATATATATATATATATATAATATATATATATATATATATATATATATATATAAGATTATTTATGCTGAATGATTCTTTTAAAATCTAATATGCCCAACACATTAGGTCCCTTTATGGCCATGACAGTAGGCACAATGAACTTTCTGCTCCTAGGCAGTCGACCTTCGTAGAGAAACGTGTTTTAAAACTGGCATTACTATTCAATTATAATTCAAATATTTCATCCTTTGTATCAATATAACATATGCAAATGTTGTCCGAATCTGATTTGATGAAGGAACAGTTGGCTTTCTTACGGTATTAATAATGGTAAGTGTACTAGATCATGAACAAAGTAAACATCAGGCAAAGCGCTTTTTATCAACCACATCAAAGAGTTAAAAAGCTGAATGAGTAGACATGAATAAAATATTATGCAGAGTGGTCATAATGACACTGCATTCACATTCAATAGTAAAAGCACAGGTAAACCATGTCATAGATGGAACACAACGACTAATCAAAAGAACATGAGATGCAAAAATATTATACTGAGTGGTAATATTGACACTGCATTCACATTCAATAGTATAAACACAGGTAAATCATGTCATGGATGGAACACAACAACTAATCAAAAGAACATGAGATGCAAACTAAAAGAATGAACGTCGTTCACATTGTTAAATTTTATTACAATGGCATATACTAAGTGACTATGTGAAATGTTTTTGTTTTCACCATTTTGTTTTTAAGCATGTTCCAAAACTTATATTTCCTTTATATATTTCACTTTTGGACTCTTTTGCGAAGTTTTTCATTAGTGCAATAATTGCAATTCGATATCGAATCATTTTCTCATCCATCATTGGAGACGATCAAAACAGCTTGGCTAAACATGAATTTGTGCCTAAAGTAGTTTAGTTAAATTTGCCTACCTTCACTGAGACTACTCTGCTCAACATACATACATACATACATACATACATACATACATACATACATACATACATACATACATACATACATACATACATACATACATACATACATACATACATACATACATACATACATACATACATACATACATACATACATACATACATACATACATATACGTATACGTACGTACATACATACATACATTCATACATACAAACACACACATACATACATACATACATACATACATACATACATACATACATACATACATACATACATACATACATACATACATACATACATACATACATACATACATACATACATACATACATACATACATACATACATACATACATACATACTCACATACATACATACATACATACATACATACATACATACATACATACATACATACATACATACATACATACATACATACATACATACATACATACATACATACATACATACTTACATACATACATACATAAATACATACATACATACATACATACATACATACATACATACATACATACATACATACATACATACATACATACATACATACATACATACATACATACATACATACATACATACATACATACATACATACATACATACATACATACATACATACATACATACATACATACATACATACATACATACATACATACATACATACATACATACATACATACATACATACATACATACATACATACATACATACATACATACATACATACATACATACGTACTATGTATTGAAGGCATTCCAGACAATTGTAGATATTAATGAACCAAAGTCAAATTATTAATTAATTTTTTTAATTGCTATCGAGGACGTATGGAATGTTAACATTCTAATAATAAGAGAGATATTTATAAATAACTATACGGATCACTTGATATTACAAAATATTAATAAAACATAAATCTATGCCAGATAATTTTAGATTATTGCTTTCCTCTAACTCAAGCGGTATTCACTACACATAGTATCTCTTTTAGGCTCCATTGATACTCAATGAAAATAATATCTATCACCATTCCATTTTTGTATGTATCTGAACTGCTATAAATTACACATGACATGTTTGCAATTCATCAAGCATTCCTTTAATTGTAAAAAATGTGTGTTGCTGTATCAAAATCAAAATGTATATAAATATTGAACAGAAATTCACAATGGTAATTTATTCACCAGATGAAATATATCTTGATTCTGCCATCACTTGTGGCTTGGAAACTTGATTTCTTTTTAGGCCGATTGTTAAGAACATGTTTCAAAAGTGCACTCAATGGGATGCATAGAAATTAAGCTATACAGGTTTAGTAAAGTAATACATTATAATAGGTACATTCTTAGCAAACAAAAATTCACTGCATACTTTGTGGAATCAATCAATTTAAGGTTTAAATATTTCGCAAAGTCAGAAATATTTGTGGTGACTTTAATATCGCGGTTTTCAGTATGAAAAGAGTATCTCCAAAATGTAACCCACCACGACAAATTGTTGGACTGCACAAAGGTGTGACCCTCACAAATTAGGCAACAATAGGACAATGCCCATACAGGAAATAACGACGGTATATTGTTTTGCATTAAGATTATAACTACATTATTTATTTCTGTATCATACTCTCATATATCGAATCATTAAACTTAGAAGCATTTTTATACTATCCTCTCATCATACAAGTAGGTCACTGTCTCCTATATGTTTATGCTTCACTGACATTGTTTACATTTTGAGTTTTTATTGTAAATGATTAAATTAAATTTGTAAGCTATATGACTGAGTAAATTTCATTTTGTAACACCCATACAGAAAAGATCACTTCTGATGCAGTTCATATTTTACTGGCTTAGTTTAATTGTTCGTATTTAGTTCATGATCGCATACGGCATGTGTTTCCTATGTGCATGTATACATACGGCATGTGTTTCCTATGTGCATGTATACATACGGCATGTGTTTCCTATGTGCATGTATACATACGGCATGTGTTTCCTATGTGCATGTATACATATGGCATGTGTTTCCTATGTGCATGTATACATGTGGCATGTGTTTCCTATGTGCATGTATACATATGGCATGTGTTTCCTATGTGCATGTATACATACGGCATGTGTTTCCTATGTGCATGTATACATACGGCATGTGTTTCCTATGTGCATGTATACATACGGCATGTGTTTCCTATGTGCATGTATACATACGGCATGTGTTTCCTATGTGCATATTATGCTTGTTATCATCATGAAACTGGTGCAAAGATGCATATTGGAGAGCACTACTTCTTCATTTCAAAAATAGGTCATTATAGCTCATATTTTACGCTTCATTGGCTTGGGTACAGTTCTGTTTTTGAAGTTCGTTCCTCAGGCATAATTGGTTCTACAATAGTGAAATTTATAACCGTAATCAGCTTTATTACTACAATGCCCTGACAATAACTTTCTCGATCTATATTTCCTCCTGGAGAGGCATATTACAAATGTGATTGCATTTCTCACATGGCCACAATAGTTATTGGCATGATATATGCATACTATCCCGTTGAGATTACGGACGTTTAGTAACTTAATGCATATCGATAAGTTCTGTAAGACTGTGAATAGAATCACTCCGACCTGTATTCATGCATCAGTAACTTTATTGAAATTGTGTGACTTCTGTTCACGAGTGAAGTTTGTGTTTCAATCATAGAATTTGACATTCTGATGCTACACCCTTAAAACATAAGAACATTAAAGTTACCAAATATATATCATTTAATAAAAAAAGTTAAGTACTTGTGTGTACGACCATGTGTATTATTCCATGCCATATGCACACTAGCCTAATCAGAATCCCTTTTCTGACCCGAAATACCGGAAGTAGGAACGGTTATGTCTATTTAATTATACGAGTTCCATATTCAAGTTATTTTCACACAAAATGGCGACTGATATCATTGTAACTCTTTGAATTTTTATCTTAGCGTCTTTAAATGCACGTACATTTACTTAATTCGTTTCGCACACAATTTTAACACAGTTACATCGACAAAAAGCAAAACACTTGCCATTCTGAATTAGAGTGGTCTGTTTAAGATTCTTCAGGTCCGCTATAACCTTGAAAGAGCCGATCAAGGAAAGAGCACCTTTCCCAATCGAATATAACTTTGCTCCCTTTGAGTTTTTGCAGTATCAAAATTTTTAATCTATCAAACTTTACGGATTTGAACCAAAACATGTTTAGAGGTCAAATGTCAGTGGTGGGGTGGTGGTGGACGGGATGCAAGTGCCCAACCCGATTGCTCCTATGTGCGGGCCCCCATGGGGGTCAATACAGCAGATTACATGTACAAAGAATAGTCTTTTACAGTTATATTTAAATCAAAAGTACACCAAACGAATTCGCTAACTTTACTCAATTTTCGACAGGGTCCCGAGTGGCCGAGTGATCTAAGGCGCTGTCCGTTACGGATCACTGCCATCTCACCTCTGTTTGCGTGTGTTCGAGTCTAGGATTCGGCTAATGTAGATATGTGAGAAAGCTTGCCAGTAGCTTCTCGTGGGTCGGTGGTTCTTTCCGGTGTTTTCCCGGTTTCTTCCTCCACCATTAATACTGGCCGCCATGAATAGCCTATCGTGTGCTGAAAAATGGCGATAAGCCCCACAACAACAACAACAACAACAACAACAACAACAATTTTCGACACGCTGACAATATGAAACTTCAATGCAAAATAGACGCAGATACTTGCTTTTACATCTGTAATTTATAAGTTTCAGATGTGTTGTTGATTTCATCTTTCATTCTGGAGTTTCTGTATTTCAGCAGTATTTATAGAGCCAAAATATAAGCCACGAAATGGGTATCATTATTGGTACTACATCAATCTATCGGACACGATATCCATAAATTCATAACACAGCGTATGCACTAATTACGTAGGCATCGCTGCGAAGCTTTCATACTCTGACAAGTTTAATCATGCAAATGACGCTGAAAATATTAAATATGTCACAAGATTGAGTTGAAAACGCTTAATAAAGATTAGCTTTATTTTCAGACTGCTTCTTATACTAACTCTGCCGGCCGTGATTGTCCCCTCCCCCTAAAAGATCCTAACCCTGACTCTGCAAAAGTTCCTGCGTGCGTCCATGTTCACTACAAGTGAAGTCTCACATGAAGAACACGCAGGATGTTGTCTATTCGTTTATTTCCACTCACAATGTACAATAAAACTGTTGTGTCCAACCTGTTGCAAAGTACAACGTATAAAATATGTCTAAATTACTGTTTGTTACCATATTCATCCATATAGCTTTCTTGTAAATGGTATCTACTTTCACTTGTGATATAATGCTATGGTTAAGATATAAATACACTTTCAATATCATGCTCACTGCAAAATACGC
Organism: Potamilus streckersoni; assembly: GCA_016746295.1. NCBI lineage: Eukaryota > Metazoa > Mollusca > Bivalvia > Unionida > Unionidae > Potamilus > Potamilus streckersoni. Next base: position 1,375,897 of record JAEAOA010002074.1, read on the forward strand.
AATATACTCTCTCTCTCTCTCTCTCTCTCTCTCTCTCTCTCTCTCTCTCTCTCTCTCTCTCTCTCTCTCTCTCTCTCTCTCTCTCTCTCCGATGTCTGCAGCTTTTTAGTTTATAGTTATGTCTATGTACGTATATGCACATGTCTGCAGTATATGGATACTGTAATAATAAGGGTCTAATTATGAAACACGAAACATTATATTACAGCGGCGGGATCTAAAAGCCGAAAAATGTAAATATTCTCCTGCAACATTTAGTGGTCATACGGTTATACAATATTGTATTATGCCTTCAGCAAACACTAAATCACTGTTGCGCAAATCAAAGGATAGGACATTTTCCTTAATACGGTCCTGTAGTTACATTGTGTGTTAAGGAATGAATTCTGTATAAATCATTTTATTTCATTTTTATTATATTATTATATTATTAAATGTTATTATTATTATTATTATTATTATTATTATTATTATTATTATTATTATTATTATTATTGTTGTTGTTGTTGTTGCTGCTGTTGTTTTTGTTGATGATGTTGTTGTTATTGTTATGTTAGCATGGGTCTAATGTTTTGTTAGAAACATCGTGTTTACTTAAATCGTAAATGTGACTCATGTAAGCACGAGCTTTGTATAAAATTAAATTCCTCGCAAGTAAACAGAAGTAGCTATGTAAATAATTGGCTGATACATTTTCAGGTTTTCCTAATGTAAGATAAATTGCAAAATCACACGTGTCCTTCCTTCGTGTAACTTTAGAAAAAGATTTTGTATCTCTTTCGTAAATCGTCAGTCTTGTTACGTATATTTACATTTTCTCCGTGTTTTCTAGGGAAATAAATTATTTTTGTTAAAATTTACAAAGCTTGTTGTCTTCACTCTTTCTTTGTGTTACTTTGAACGAGCCGATATGCCGATATGCCGATATATATTCTTAGTCGTGACGGTATATGGGTTGGTGCGTGCAGGCAAGGCGATGGGTGTCATTTACTTGCGGACGTGGTTTCGAAACTCCGTAGAATTATTATTTCTGCCCACTATTATCAAGATTCTACTATAGAATCCAGGTATAGCACAGTCTGTTCTGTCTGGTATAGTACTCTGAGATAATGATATACAAATTTATACGAGTGCAAACCAAAGTAACAGTGTTAAATTGCATGACCAAAAACTCGCCAATATATTACTGATTTCCTGATAAAATCTTCAACGCTGTACCTTTTAAGGACGTTTTTTAATTATTGGAAAATTTTTCGATATCTATCGTTTTTATCTTTAATTAGTATGAGATTCCTTGGCTGATAGAAATGGACAGAGAATCTCAAAATATGTGAAGAATGTTTGTATTTTTTGTTCCAATTACGATGTTAGGTATCACTATCGAAATCATCTTTAACTAGCATAGACATTACCATGCATATTTCAACACAGAATTTCTTTGTCAAGTATGTACATTGAACAGCTGGGTTGTCTCTAACAATTACTCGATATTATATATTATACATTTGATTTAAATCAAAAGTACACCAAACGAATTCGCTAACTTTACTTGCATTTCGTCACGCTGACAATATGAAACTTCAATGCAAAATAGACGCAGATACTTGCTTTTACATCTGTAATTTATAAGTTTCAGATGTGTTGTTGATTTCATCTTTCATTCTGGAGTTTCTGTATTTCAGCAGTATTTATAGAGCCAAAATATAAGCCACGAAATGGGTATCATTATTGGTAATACATCAATCTATCGGACACGATATCCATAAATTCATACACAGCGTATGCACTAATTACGTAGGCATCGGTGCGAAGCTTTCATACTCCGACAAGTTTAATCATGCAAATGACGCTGAAAATATTAAATATGTCACAAGATTTAATTACAAACGCTTAATAAAGATCAGCTTTATTTTCAGACTACTTCTTATACTAACTCTGCCGGCAGTGACTGACTGTCCCCCCCCTCAAAAGATCATGACAACCCCTAGCAAAAGATCCTGACCCTGACTCTGCAAAAGTTCCTGCAGGCGTCGATGTTCACTACAAGTGAAGTCTCACATGAAAAACATGCAGGATGTTGTCTATTCGTCTATTTTCACTCACAATGTAGGGGGGGGGGCCGAGTGGCCGAGTGGTCTAAAGCGCTGTCCGTTACGGATCACTGCCATCTCACCTCTATCTGCGTGGGTTCGAGTCTAAGATTCGGCGAATGTGGATATGTGAGAGAGCTTGCCAGTAGCTTCTCGTGGGTCGGTGGTTCTTTCCGGTGATTTCCCGGTTTCTTCCTCCACCATTAATACTGGCCGCCATGTATAGCCTTTCCTGTGCTGAAAAATGGCGTTAAACCCCACAACAACAATACCAACAACAACAACTCACAATGTACAGTAAAACTGTTGCGTCCAACCTGTTGCAAAGTACAATGTAAAATGTAAAAATATATATGTCTAAATTACAGTTTGTTATCATATTCATCCATATAGCTTTTTTGTGAATGGTATCTACTTTCACTTGTGATATAGTGCTATGGTTAAGATATAAATACACTTTCAATATCATGCTTACTGCAAAATACGCAACAATATACTCTCTCTCTCTCTCTCTCTCTCTCTCTCTCTCTCTCTCTCTCTCTCTCTCTCTCTCTCTCTCTCTGATGTCTGCAGTTTTTTAGTTTATAGTTATGTCTATGAACGTATAAGCACATGTCTGTAGAATGTGGATACTGTAATAATTACGATCTCTAATTATGAAACACGAAACATTATATTACACAGGCGGGATCTAAAAGCCGAAAAATGCAAATATCCTCCTCCAACATTTAGTGGTCATACGGTTTTACAATATTTTATTGTGCCTTCAGCAAACACTAATTCACTGTTGCGCAAATCAAAGGATAGGACATTTTCCTTATTACGGTCCTGTAGTTAAATTGTGTGTTAAAGAATGAATGCTATATAAATCATTTTTTTCATTTTTATTTTATTACTATATTATTAAATATTATTATTATTATTATTATTATTATTATTATTATTATTATTATTATTATTGTTGTTGTTGTTGTTGTTGTTGTTGATGTTGTTATTGTTATGTTAGCATGGGTCTAATGTTTTGTTAGAAACATCGTGTTTAAATTCCTCGCAAGTAAACAGAAGTAGGTATGTAAACAATTGGCTGATACGTTTTCAGGTTTTCTTATGGAAGATGTATGGCAAAATCACACGTGTCCTTCGTGCATGTGTACATGAAACAACTTATTAGTTTCTTTTATATGCTTAGTTATATGTAGGAACGTTCAGTCGTAGCCGTAAGTGCAGTTCAGTCACCGTTTTCAACATCTTAGAGAGTCACATAGCTTCTTGTTACCTGAAAAAAGGTATTTTTGTGCTGGAAGAAGTTGTGTGTTCGAATGTCTGCTTAAAATGACATGAGTCTTATTAGTGGAGAAAATTGTACTTCGTCAACTTTCTAAATTATAATTTTCCCTGGAGAACTATACAATTGCCTTTGTACAAAGACATTTTGCTGAAATTACTTATAAACTGGAACCAAACAATACAAATTGTGCTTCACTGTGAAAATTCTGGATTTTTGCGTTAGCTTTCGTCTAACGTGATCATCCACCATCTTATGTGTTTTCGTAACTTTAGAAAAAGATTTTGTATCTTTTTTTTAAATTGTCAGTATTGATTCGTATATTTATATTTTCTCCGTGTTTTCTAGGGAAATAAATTATTTTTGTTAAAATTTACAAAGCTTGTTGTCTTGACTCTTTCTTTGTGTTACTTTGAACGAGCCGATATCTATCTATCTATCTATCTATCTATCTATCTATCTATCTATCTATCTATATATATATATATATATATATATATATATATATATATATATATATATATATATATATATATATTCTCATATATACACACAGTCGTTCCAGATTCCTATGTAAGAAATCAAGGTATATATGATTTTTGGTTTACAAATAATTATAAATATATACCAGACAGAACAGAATGTGCTATCCCTGGATTCTATAGTAGAATCTTGATAATTCCGTGCTTAGTCGGGACGGTATATGGGTTGCTGCGTGCAGGCAAGGCGATGGGTGCCATTTACTCGCGGACCTGGGTTCGAAACTCCGTAGAGTACGAATTTAATTTCTCGAACCTGTATGATAGTATTGTTTGTATTAAATTTTTATTTCTACCCACTATTATCAAGATTCTACTATAGAATCCAGGTAGAGCAGAGTCTTGTCTGTGTGGTATATATATATATATATATATATATATATATATATATATATATATATATATATATATATATATATATATATATATATATATATATATATATATATATATATATATATATATTAATGTATAAGAAGGGTGCGTGTGTGTGATACGTATAGGCCTGATTATAAATGGTTTTATGCACCTATGCACCATTAGCATTCTTTCAAGACATACTCAGAGATAATGATATACAAATTTATGCGAGTCCAAACCAAAGTATCAGTGTTAAATTGCATGACCAAAAACTCGCCTATATATTACTGATTTTTTTGATGAAATCTTCAACGCTGTACCTTTCAAGGACGACTTTTAATTAATGGCCCAATTTTTCGATATCTATCGTTTTTATCTTTAATTAATATGAGATTCCTTGGCTGATAGATATGGACAGAGAATTTCAAAATGTGTGAAGGATGTTTGGGTAGTTTTGTACCAATTACGATGTCAGGTATCACTATCGGAATCATTTGTAACTAGCATAGATATTACCATGCATACTTCATCACAGAATTTCTTTTGTTAAGTATATACATTGAAAAGCTGGGTTGTCTCTAATAATTACTCGATATTTCATGCATGCATGCATACATACATACATACATACATACATACATACATACATACATACATACATACATACATACATACATACATACATACATACATACATACATACATACATACATACATACATACATACCTATATGCATGCATGCATGCATACATACATGCATACATGCATGCATGCATACATGCATACATACATACATACATACATACATACATACATACATACATACATACATACATACATACATACATACATACATACATACATACATACATACATACATACATACACAAACACACATACATACATACATACATACATACATACATACATACATACATACATACATACATACATACATACATACATACATACATACATACATACATACATACATACATACATACATACAAGGGGCCCCGAGTGGCCGAGTGGTCTAAAGCGCTGTCCGTTACGGATCACTGCCATCTCACCTCTGTCTGCGTGAGTTCGAGTCTAGGATTCGGCGAATGTGGATATGTGAGAAAGCTTGCCAGTAGCTTCTCGTGGGTCGCTGGTTCTTTCCGGTGATTTCCCGGTTTCTTCCTCCACCATTAATACTGGCTGCCATGAATAGCCTATCATGTGCTGAAAATGGCGTTAAGCACAACAACAACAACAACATACATACATACATACATACATACATACATACATACATACATACATACATACATACATACATATGTACATGCATGCATACATACATAAATACATACATCATACATACATACATACATACATACATATATACATACATACATACATACATACATACATACATACATACATACATACATACATTGCATGCATGCATGCATGCATGCATGCATGCATACATACATACATACATACATACATACATACATACATACATACATACATACATACATACATACATACATACATACATACATACATACATACATACATACATACATACATACATACATACACACACACATACATACATACATATATCCATCCATCCATACATACATACATACATACATACATACATACATACATACATACATACATACATACATACATACATACATACATACATACATACATACATACATACATACATACATACATACATACATACATACATACAAATGGAACTTAAAATATAGAAAACAGTTTAATCACTTCACTTTTATCAAATCAGGCTTACATTTATTTTTTCAAAAACCCCAACGAATGTTTTGGAGATGGTTAATGTCCTATGTGAATCGAGGTCAAAAGTTGAGTCTAAATTAATATTTGTGAGTGTATTTTCCTTGAGTTGCCATCCACATAGTTGCACAATAACTACCATAACTCTCGAGAGGATTACAAAATATAAAGCATGTCAAATATGATAAAACTTAATGTTTCAAGGAAAAGTCGCTTTAAGTAAAAAAAGGCATAAATTTCTTGAATTTTATATGCTTTATTTTATGTAAATCTTATGTATAGCATTCTGTGCAACTTCAGCTATAAACCATTTCCATTCGGGTTGAATAAGTCCGACACATATACGTATATAATAAAATATTAATTAAAATTTAGCACATGTATTATATTGAAGTGTCTAATATTGTTTAATATTTTATGATACCTCTCTAATGTTTTCAATCTGAAATATAAACTTCAACATAATCAACGTGCCATTGGAATGTTAAAGTTAGTATCTTGATTGTCCTGTTAGCACTGATATCTAAAGAAGGCATAATCCATTGTGTATTTAAAGTTGGTTTTAAGATGTAATAAAACCTGTTTAGAAATTAAGTATTATAAACCTAAGGCTCAATTATTTAATAGAGCACGTGTTATGTAGCAAAAATGTAAAAGTCAGTTCCCATCTCTTATCAAACTAACGTATGTAACCAGATTTACAGAAGACACCCGTTATAAATATTATGAACCTACTTATAAAGTTCCAATGGAACTATTTTGATTCGTACATTAGTACTAATTTTTGGCCTAGAAGTGAATGATATCCAATGAGAATTAGACAAAATGAGCTATGAGAATCAAACCCTTGAAGTTATTTGACAGGAAGCGAGGACAGTGTACATGAATTATATGATGAGGATACTCCCTTTCATCAAAATATCAAGTTACACACTGGTCAAACAGTGACTACTTTTCCATACATTTTTACTAATTACTGACTAATGTGTACTAATTTCTGACTAATTTGTACTAATTACTGGCTAATTTGGGCTAATTACTGACTAATTTGGACTAATTACTAATTTGTACTAATTACTGGCTAATTTGTACTAATTACTGACTCATAGGTTCCTTAGTATGAAAACTTATAACTCTTGAATAGGTTAAAGGCCATTTTGGTACAACAAAACAAGTAACAAAGACACTTCTGATGCAACAAATATAAATTGCTTAAAGACTGTTTCGGTTCAAAAAGAACAGAAACAACTTAAAGACACGTTTACTACAACAAATAGAAATAACTTAGAGACACATTTGCTACAAAATATAGAAACGAGTTGAAGACACTGCTGACAGAACTAATATAAATAAATGTAAGACCCTTCTGGTACAATAAATATAAGATACCTTTGCTACATCAAAATGAAATCACTTAAAACAACTTTGTTTCAACAAAATAGAAACAATTTAAAGACCCCTTTTGTAAAACAAATATAATGACTTAATAACAACTTTATTACAACAAATTAGAAATGACTTAAGGACACATTTGTTACAACTTAATAGAAATGACTTAAAGACCGTTTCGGTACAACAAATAAAAATCATTTGCAGTTTGTAGACGCTCAGTGCATCTCCGAAAACAAGGCTTTCTGTGGCAAGGCTTCCTGCTAGCAGGTTTTGAATATTATTTGTTTTTTCATTCATGCAAGCATATCGCACTACATTTATTGCTTTCACCAAATGCGCAGCATAGACGCATTAGCTATCAAGTAATCTTGCCTTCAATTTTATGCTTCTTTGGAGAAAACGGTCACACAATTAACCTGTCTATCTGCTAGAAGGGCTGATTGAGCATGGCAGTCTCTGGAGAGGCAATCACCTAAATACACAAAATCAAGTTAAAGTATTTAATAAAAAGAAATTAAATTTCTTACATAATTATGGTTAGTGATTGCTTGAGCAGCAAGGGCAAGTATTTGATCTGATTTTCTTGACTCTTGAACTTATATAGAAATTGTTCAGAAAAGCAACATCAACGAATCTGTTTGGTTGGTTAGTTGATTGGTTGGTTGAAATTTTGCGGCGCACCAGCACAATGAGGCCATTTAGCGCAATACAAAAAGTTTTATCTTTCATTATGTCAAATCGTAAAAAAAAGGTTCTGTATCGGCCACCGATACGAAACCAAATAGCTAAAAGTAAAACGATACAAATGGTAACGGAGATAAAAAATAGTTTCCCGATCAACGGGGATTGCAAATAATGTATGACAACAAAAACATATGAAACGTATTTAATTTCTAGCGACCGTACATATATAGAACATAAAAATGTTTAAGATAATAGCATATAATCTATAACTTATGATATATGTTTTCTTCCTTAAGGAAGTCTATAGGATAAGAAATGCTAACTGAAATCAAAGAGCTCCCTCATGTCTTGCACATTGTAATATATATTACGTGTTGGTTGTAGGTCGAAACACTCCAGCAAAAAGTGCTTAACAGTGAAAGTTTCAATGCAAGCTATGCACTCCTTTTAGTATGTAGGATTGGGTTAAATAAGCATGGCCGATACGAATTATTGCAATGACGGCTCTGTAGGGTTGGCTTGATGGAATGAAGTTTGTTATATGATGCCTAACGAATATTGTACAACATATATGTAAACACCAAACCCAAATGCATCACCATCATCTGCGTAAGTTTTAGCTGCTGGCACGTGATTTGTCTTCATTTAGGTACAGATTACAATGCCGATAAACAAACATATATTGCTTAGGCATTTCTTCTTGAATCATTTTTCAGCATGACTATTTAAATATATTGTTCAAGTGTAATATTTCTAGAATTTTGATACAATTGTTGATTTATTAAAAACTAGTCATATGAAATACTAGCAAATTGTATATATAGCAATCCAAATTGAAAACATAAATGAATATGCGGCTTGAATTAAAAGGGATATATAAATAAAAACTATATATATATATATATATATATATATATATATATATATATATATATATATATATATATATATATATATATATATATATATATATATAACAGACTAGAAGACTAGAAAGTGAAAACTATGCACTATTAGAATTTAACATTTTCTAAATCTTCTTATTATCCTTCAATTTTTACTATAAGAATAACCGGTATAGAATCAAATATCCGGGATATAATCTGCGTTACATATGTACACAAAGTAAAAATAGATGTCGCTTTGGCTTGTAGACTTTTAGGGAATTATACAACGTTTTCAGTTTCCGCAACTAGTCTATACAAGCTGGTTGTATTTATAGTTTTAGCACATGTGAAGACAGAAATGTAGAGGTTTACAAACACAACGTTTTTGTGTTTATTTGTTTGTCGTAACTATGTGTTGTATTTGCCTTTGAAAAAGACTCATTTAGAGTCGAAAGCGCTTAGGCTAGTTAGTTACTAGTTTCGTACTGTTTGTCGTCAGTCTATTGCATATATATATATATATATATATATATATATATATATATATATATATATATATATATAGATATATATATATATATATATATATATATATATATATATATATATATATATATATATATATATATAAATCAATGGGTACATTCAAATTATTAGATGAGAACATTTAGTTTACATTGTGTCTGTAGAGCTCGCGCACACACACACACACACACACACACACACTCATATATATATATATATATATATATATATACTATCTTACCTGTGCCGTATTTACTGTTTTACGTGTATAATATTTACTGTCGTACATGTACGATATTTCCCGTGCTTATATTCTTTTTATCTTCCTTTGTCAGTGCTCTCGTGGTCAAGATATACTGTTAGAAAGACTAAAGAACGTGTTAGCAAAACTTAGCAAAAAATCATTTCGTTGAAAGTAAATATTTTTAAACATTACCAGTCAGTGTATTGGATATCGTGATAAACCCTCATATAATTTGATTAGTAATTCCATTAGCAATTATAGCTGAAATAATTCTTGTGTACAAGAAGTGAAATTGAAACGCTTTAAAGAAAGAAAAAAGCAATAAAAATAAAGAAATAATAAAAAAAAACTAATTGATACATTAATGCCCTACAATTTCCTGTTTCCTGTGACAATGGATCAGATATACTGGAAACGTTTTAAAGCATACACCATTTAGGTTTTGTTTTTGTAAAGGTTGACTTTGTAGTTTTGGAAGAACTTTGTTGCGAACAAGAAAGAATTGGTAACTAATTTTTTATGGTAACACATTAAAATGTAAGGTACGCGTTTAGAACTAAACCCGGTTGAATTTGATTGCATCGTTATCCAAAGTAAAATATTAAAATTCCAGTTTGTAGACATCTCATCAAATTTGTAGAAATAATCCTCACACTGGCATGTCAGGTGTAACAGTTTCTGTTCAGTTCCATCCCTTTCTATTTTTATTGTTATATGGTCTTATATTAAGTAAAGACAAGAACGAACAAGAAATGTTTAGCAAAATTCTGGAAATAATTTATTCCAATGAATACAGAGGAAAAATTTAAATTTTTTAGAGTTTTGTTAATTAATTCCCAAAGAGTCGTAATGTTCCACCGCGTGACCAAACGTATAGACTTTTCCGAATGAATTCAGGTCTTGTCAGAACTGAATTTGGATCTTACAAGTGCTGCTTACCAATAGCCTGGAAGTGTTGATATGTTAACAGTATTGATTTATCACAATGATGTAGTCCACAATATCCTTAAATAAAGAAATTTCAAAATTGTGATTTAGTCTGAAAATAATAATGGACACCTTTTAATTTCAATCAATAAGATAAATAAATAAATCCTTTCAAAATAACACCGAACTAAAAGACTGATTCTACTTCAAAATTTAGGATGACAATGAAAAATTGTAATAGAAAAAGCCTTCATATAAAACCTAAGTCATAATAAGCATTCCAGGATAAGGGCCAAAAATTCATTTCCAGAACAGTCTTAGTTGTCAGCACAATGAGGACTTGTGCGTTAAGTTTACTATCGAACATGGCAAACATCACGTAGACCAGGAATTACCCGAGGTGAAAACCAACGTCCTGAATAGAAATCCACGTAAACATATTTGCCTAAAAATAATAAAGTGTGTGTGTGTGTATATATATATATATATATATATATATATATATATATATATATATATATATATATATATATATATATATATATAATAAAATTGAAACATTATGTTTTTGTTAGTTTTAAACCATAGGTAACGAGGATTGAATTAAGATATTGTTTTCTTTCTCATAGAACAGAGTTAGCTGGCGTAACGACATTGATCTGTATCGATTGAAATAAATGTTGTTTTGGTGACATGATTTCTTATAGCGCTGCTCATGTATCTCCATGGTCTATATCTAAAGACAAATAATAAAGTCTGGAACAAGATAACTGAATCAACCTTGATACAAATAAACTCTTTACAGCTAATGTTATTACAATAGGGATGATATAAAAAAAACTAAATAAATAGATAATACTTGCAAAAGCACTTTCGAAATATTTCGTCCGAAAATTATCCAAGCAATCCAATCTTATAATCGTATCCCATGTAGACATTGTTTGTAATATATTTTTTAGACATGAATCAGTTTGTCGTTTGATAACTCTATATAAATGTAAACTTTCAGAATATTGAAATACAAATTAATAAAAGTGGATTGTTTCTGTTTATCTCTGTCTACAATCAGATCCAACGTCACCTGGCCTTAATTCAGTGGTCAGAAAAATTTGTTTAGCTTCGATCATAATTATTATGGATTGCACGACTGAAGATTGTTTAATTGCATTGGAAATTTTGTTTAGTGTACCGTTGTTTTTTTATCAGCAAAAGGTATATTTAGAAAGAACGAGCATATGAATTGCAATAAATGATTGAGCTTTCAAGGGAATAATTTCTTGATCTGTATATTAAATGCAATAATACAGTACCACAGGAATACGTTTTCTTTTCAAAAAGTATATTCTATAATGGTGAACGTTAGGATAACAGCAATATCATATCAGCATTTTTTTTATTTTTAAGACACTAAGACCAAATTAATATCATCTTGTGAGACACACGGGTATTCGTTATATTATATGGACCACTGTACTAACCACACACGGGTATTCGTTATATTATATGGACCACTGTACTAACCACACACGGGTATTCATTATATTATATGGACCACTGTACTAACCACACACGGGTATTCGTTATAATATATGGACCAATGTACTAACCACCCACGGGTATTCGTTATATTATATGGACCACTGTACTAACCACACACGGGTATTCGTTATATTATATGGACTACTGTACTAACCACACACGGGTATTCGTTATATTATATGGACCACTGTACTAACCACCCACGGGTATTCGTTATATTATAGGGACCACTTTACTAACCACACAGGTACGGGTAAAGCATATTCATTATATTATATGGAACACTGTACGAACCACACGGGTATTTGTTATATTATATGGACCACTGTACTAACCACACACGGTTATTCGTTATATTATATGGACTATTGTACTAACCACACACGGGTATTCGTTATATTATAATGACCACTGTACTAACCACACACGGGTATTCGTTATATTATATGGACCACTGTACTAACCACACACGGGTATTCGTTATATTATATGGACTATTGTACTAACCACACACGGGTATTCGTTATATTATATGGACCACTGTACTAACCACACACGGGTATTCGTTATATTATATGGACTATTGTACTAACCACACACGGGTATTCGTTATATTATATGGACCACTGTACTAACCACACACGGGTGTTCGTTATATTATATGGACCTCTGTACTAACCACACACGGGTATTCGTTATATTATATGGACCACTGTACTAACCACACACGGGTATTCGTTATATTATATGGACCACTGTACTAACCACACACGGGTATTTGTTATATTATATGGACCACTTTACTAACCACACAGGTACTGGTAAAGCATATTCATTATATTACATGGACCACTGTACTAATCACACAAGCGTATTCATTATATTATATATGGACCATATTATAAACTACTCATGTGAGGGGCATGGGTACTCATTATATTACCTATGAACCATATTAGGAACCACGCAGGTAAAGTGCACGGGTATTTATTGAATTACCTATGAACTATATTAGGAACCACGCAGGTAATGTAATTGGGTATTCATTTTATTATCTTTCTACGATATTAAGAACCACTCGTGTGGGTTGCATAGGTTTTTGTTATATTACCTATGAACCACAAAGCGGATACATAGGTATTTGTTTTATTACGTATTTATGGGAACAAGAAACAAACAGGAGAGGTACATTGATATGTATTGTATTTAGTAATAAACATATTAATAACGAAACAAGTGAGGTTCATTTTATTAACTATAAACCACATTAAGAACCACATAAGTAAGGTACATAGCTACTCTTTTTATCAAATATGTACCACATTAACGACTTTGTTTTTATACGAAACTTTAACGTCTATTAACAAGATAATGATTTAATTGAAGGTTTTATCATAATATAATTGAATCATCTGTTCGACACTAATTTAAGACCAATAATCTGCAAAATGTAAAATGAAAACTAAACAACTTACACATCATGTAAGTGGAAATGTGATGATTCTATAAATGTGATTCCAATAAAAATATGTTAGCAAAATAGCATTTTATTTGTAAAGTCATATTTAGAACAAATAAGATCAAGCAGTATTAATTTCAAAATTTGACCTATCAGCAGTCATTCAGCAAAATACATAATACTTGGAACGGTAAGCTTTGCTCTTTAATTATGTTCTAAAGTTTTGCCATGTGAACATTAAGAAAAAATAAAATTTGTTTGCTGTGAGTCTGAAATAAGAAACAATAACATTTTTTGGCTGTGTATCTGAAAATAATTACGTTAAGATAATTCCATATTATTTAATGTATGTCAATGTATGATTAATATATATTGTTTAATATATATATATATATATATATATATATATATATATATATATATATATATATATATATATATATATATATATAGCTAGCTTGTGATTAGTCAGTATTGTTTAAGACATGTTAACGTATGACTAGGCAATGTTTTTTAATATGTGATAACAGATATTTAGTCCATGCTGTTTAATAATAACATCAACAAAAAAATGTAATGTTTTCTTCACTTTTGCGATACCTTGAAAATTTTACACTACGATACTTTTTTGATCGAAATACTACAATTGGAACTAAGAAAGCTAGAGAAACTGCAACACAATTTTGAAAACGTATGTTAAGGTACTCAACGATTCACATTGGATCCATCTGAATTGAATTGTACTATTGGAATTACTGCAGGATCAACAATTGTACCTCCATTGCCTTAACAGTAACATCAAGTGAAACAAAGTCTTTTGAATGTTACAGGTAATTGATTCTATGCTTAGAGTATCGTAGAATTCAGATTGTAGTGTGATTAGCTTCAGTTGTGTTATATAATGACAGCGCTTAATTTTAGCTTGCAGGTGTTTGTTTGATCTAGCAGTGGGCTAATATTAAAAATATATTCATTAACTGATACATGTTCCAGTCATTGGCCATTTAGAACTGATGCGTATCTCTAGATTGCTTACAACGTTGATTGCATTGAAATAAGCATACCAATTTTAGAGATCAAGATTGTTAGGAAGCGTCTTATCAAGACGGAATACATTACGTCTTTGATATAGACAAATACATACATTTGTCATCGGCTACATGAAGATCTGGAGCACATGATCATTATAAAGCAATTTAACTAAACAGATGTACAAGTAACTAGTTTGTGAAAAACAGTTTTATAGTAGCAAAATACGATTTTGCTAAACAATTATCAGAACACTTGGCATACATATGAAATAATTTTGAAACAATTTAATCTTTTTAACTGCCATAAAACGTTGCACAATATATTGAAAAAAGGAACAAATTTGTACAAACAGTTTATGCATCAAAACTTGAATAAAGAATATTGCAATAGAAAAGAATATACTTAATTAGTATGCATAACCATTAGACAAGACAACAATAACAAAGGTTGCAAATAAATTTGTTAATGCTGGTAACTTGTGTTGTGTGTATCTTTTTTATATGATATTCAAACTTAATGCTGTATTAACATTTGTTAATGTAACATTTTCAGACGTAATGACTTATCTTTAAACATCGTTTATGTCTTCGCCATGATCGTCACTTTGGTCAATGGATATGTTTGAAAATATATTGATCACTGCCAAAATGAAGTGGTGTCCATCATAATCTTTCTTCATATATTTGCATATCAACAAAATATGCCTGCCATTGACAACACGAGTATCTCTTTCATATTAAAACTTCACTATATTTAGGATTAGCATCGACCGCATATATAACTAGGTAGGTATTTTACTCCATCTTCCAATACTTACCCTTGCATGTTAAATTCATAAGATATCATCTCTCTGAAAGGGGCTGATATATTAATATATAAAACTAAATGTCTGATGCGTAATGAATTTCAGATTATTTTTCAATCAGTTTCTCTCTATTCAAAGCTTAAAAGCTTAACGAATATTTTCAGTATAATTGGTAAAGTAATGTATTGAACAGTGATCATGAAGAGAAATCTTGAATTGAAGATTTTCGGTACATTAACGCTTTTATTCAATGTACGGGTGCAAACTCACGCTCCAAAATATATGTAGTCATGTTAAATTGTACTGTACTCTAGTGCACAACAAATATACACTAATGAGCTACATATACAGCTTCAATGACAACAAATGACTTCCTGCAGCTTATCATTAGCATCGTCGTCACAATTCTGCACTCACCTAATTAAACGATTCATTTGATCCCGTCTAAATTATATCTCGCAAATTTCTTCATTTGATTCAAAAGTTCGAGAAGCATGTTGGTTACATTTCCTTTGATTTGTTCTACTCAATAGGTCTTTGCTTCCACCACTGTTACTTCGTGTCTTCGTTTCTGAAATAACCGAATTCGTACATATTTAATCGTATCTATTTGCTTCTACATAACTTTGACAACTGCTTCTGAAAGTATGTACACATTTAGTCATTTTGCATTCGTGATTAAACATAGATAATAATAAGGATCAAAGCATTTGCCATTAGTAATGCTAACTAGCTTGAAACATGCTAAGCAAAGAGGCATGCGAATCGGTGATATCTGAAACGAATATAATAATAAATAGTATTACGACTTTATGGTCTTAATATCAATATTAGAAAAAAAACGAGAATCCACAAGTTTTGTAAATTCAATAAATAATTTATATCCCTATAATACAAGTTAAATGTCAAAAAAACTTATTGTATTGCGCACTGACTCACAGACTAATCCTAGAATTTCTAACTCGTTCTAATGAATATAGTTATCAATACACTTTAATGATATTCCACATAATGTCCAACGCTTAAGTTGCTGATATGCCCGTATTGGCATGTAGTCACAAATGCAGTAATGTACCAATGACTTAAACCTGAGGTGGTGGTGTGATTTTTAACGTAGCTTTAACAATTTTTCAGTCATATCGATACGATGTCTGCAGTGTGGCAGTTTATAGTAATGTCTAGCACTGGGGCATCATGCCGCAGACATGTAACATGATGTCCCACCCAGTCACATTATCCTGACACCAGGCCGACCAGTGCTAACACAAACCTCTTAATGCCGAGTGTCAAGCGAGGCAGCAGTTAGTACCATTTTTGTAAGTCTTTGGTATGACTCGACCGTTGATCGAACCCACGACCTCCCACATCTGAGGCGGAATCTCAAAACACTAGGCCACAGGAGCGGTTAAATGTAACAATAGTAAAAACTTTGAGGTTATAAAAATGATAGAACTGGACATTTTTATGGTTAAAATACATACGGTAGCTATAATTTATTAATTGTTTTGCTAATAATTCAATTTTGTTATGTGAGAATCAGACTTTTAATGAAATATTGGTCTGCATTACTAACCAAGATGTTAATCGTGATACATTTCACACAACAGATGATTAAATTTTATATGTAGTTTGTTTTGTATCAAATCTATTTGTCCTATATATTCACAACGAGTTTGTCTTTGCTGTGGCACGGAATGTGAAACGAAAGGAAAAAGTTGACATGGTGTCAAAATATCTACAGGAAAATGAGATTTATATGTGATACATTTGACTGAAAAATGCACAACCATTGAAAACATATTTCGCAGTGTAGAGATCATTTCATTAATCGGCAAACCAAAATGTTAGTTACGAACGAATATTGGCTGATGAAATAAGGTTACGTAACTAAACAATTAACCTATTTTATTAAATTTCAAGCGTTTAGTTCTCCAAGGCATAACTTATATAGAAAAGAATCATATTTTAATGATGATAAGGACCATGATGCAGTTTCATATTTTGCCAATTTTCTCCTCTAGCGGCCACGTACTCTCTGTTTTCACCACCGTCCATTTCCAATATTTACTAAATTTCCTTTAGATAGAAAAGCGGTAGATATATTCCATTATGATACAGTGATTATAGTAACTATGGTTACACGCTTTACTAAAGAGTGATATGTGCCGCAAGGCTAATGGTAATAAACACTAAATGTAGAACTTGTGCTTTATTATTTCTTCAAATTTATCTCTGACATAATCAGATGATCAGCTAATTAGGATGTTTAAATTTTGCACCTGTCTAGGAGGAGTGCGTTTTGTTTAGATAACAATTATTTACTTGTTTCTAATATATTTGCTCAATATTCAGTCTGTTTTCTATTTATTTTAGAATTGGACTTCATAGGTAACATTTCCTGCTGCCGCATTATACAGCTTTCAAATAAAGACTGCACTCTATTCAGTCTGAAATATTAATTTTATTTCGCTGCTGTTGTTACGTTGTTCACATTAAATTGTCTCATGTAAAGCATGTGTTCAAGATTATACTGTTCTTTCTTCGTGGCCAAATTTATTTCTATGTCTATTGGTTGCACGTCAGTATCTTCATGAAATTGTGTTAATTGGCTTTGTACACCATTAAGCTTCGTATCCATATGGAATTGTATTCATTGGCTTTGTACACCATTAGGCTTCGTGTCCCTATGGAATTGTATTCATTGGCTTTGTAGACCATTAGGCTTCGTATCCCTATGAATTTTATTCATTGGCTTTGTAGACCATTAGGCTTCGTATCCCTATGAAATTGTATTCATTGGCTTTGTATACCATTAGGCTTCGTGTCCCTATGAAATTGTATTCATTGGTTTTGTACACCATTAGACTTCGTATCCCTATGAAATTGTATTCATTGGCTTTGTACACCATTAGGCTTCGTATCCCTATGAAATTGTAATCATTGAATTTGTACACCATTAGGCTTCGTATTCCTATGGAATTGTAATCATTGGATTTGTACACCATTAGGCTTCGCATCCCTATGGAATTTTATTCATTGGCTTTGTACACCATTAGGCTTCGTATCCCTATGGAATTGTATTCATTGGCTTTGTACACCATTAGGCTTCGTATCCCTATGGAATTGTATTCATTGGCTTTGTACACCATTAGGCTTCGTATCCCTATGATATTGTATTCATTGGCTTTGTACACCATTATGTACACCATTATGTTTTTTATCCTCATGGAAATATATTAATTGGCTTTGCACACAAGTAGACTAAGTATCCTCATGGGATTGTATCCGTTAACTTTGTACAAAGGTAGATTCAGTTACCTCATAAAATTGTATCCGTTGGTTTTGTACACAGGTAGATTTAGTATCCTCATGGAACTGTATATAGATCCATGTTTAATGTTTGTTTTCAGTCTAAGTTTTTCATGGCTTATTTATGTGTGATATTGTTACATTATTTCTCTTTCTCTCATAAAATATAATATTTTTTTAAATTCAGATATCATTGTTTAGTAGGTATTAAATCATCATTTATAAGTACATTTCGATTATTTCTACTTTTGGATTGTGTTGAGAAATAAAAGGGCCTTTCTATGATAGGATAGGTATATAATTGGCTGTATTAATATTTCAGATTATCAAGTTATAATGATTTGGAATGCGCTGAAAGTTAACGATATGAAGTTGTATGGAATTATGTGCGCCGCTGGATTGCTGGATTTGCATCAGTAAGGCTCTCTCTCTCTCTCTCTCTCTCTCTCTCTCTCTCTCTCTCTCTCTCTCTCTCTCTCTCTCTCTCTCTCTCTCTGTGCTAAGTATTTGGTTAATAAATTTCAACGATATTGCTTCATAAACACACTGGAGAGCACAACATGAAAACGTTGAAGACTTTACAAAGCACATGTCTGACAGACTGTTGATTAAATTAACTTGCGCCTTTTACTTTTATGACGGTGCCTTGGTTCATTTAGCTGCAACTGCTGTTTCACTTTTGATTTTATGAGTGTATCGTCTAACATTTAATAATGTCTACAATGGATTACTACACAAAGAGGGTTCTCTAAATAACTGCTTCCGGTGCTGCCTATATGGTGAAATCCAATTCATTAATCATAAACTCAGAAGTTCCTACACAATCTTACTTTTATCAAATAATCAGAATTGGTCGTTGTGGGTATAATATATGATGGTAACAAATGTTTACAGTAATACACTAAGGTGATAAACATTTTCACTCCATAATAACTGTGTTTTTTATGTAGCTGTATAAATACGGAGTCATAACTAATAATTTGGTTACATTTGCTTCTGAGTTCAATTTTGTACAAGCAAGCGGTTTAGACAGGTCATGTCATACGAGTGGTTACTAGTGTGAGATCAAAACAGAGACTCTACTATGAAATGTTTACTCTATTTATGTTAACATTTGTCAAATAAATAATTTGTTAATATTTAAATGTCAACGCATGTTCATTGTAAGAATACATTGTATATATTTTAATTTCCAATAAAGTAACATTTCACTATTTATGTCTAAAATCTACCATAAATGGTCATATATCGAAATAAGATGATCTCAAAATTAAAAGTAGTACTTTTGATGTCAGTACGTGGATATAGAGATAGCTTTTGCAACTGTTATAAATAAATTATAACTCTAAAGGAACATAGCTCAATAACAGATATAGAGTCGTATGCATTTTTGAAGTATGTAATAAAAAACGTATGGAATGTGCACTTGACAGCTACAAGTTGTTTTGGGCCTACGTTATGATTTAATCTTCTGGAATATAAATTATAAATTGCTGGCACTTATTATGATGATGCTCTTACCCTCTCTCGTTCCGTCCGTCTGTCTGCCTGTCATTCATTTTGTTTTCATAATCGTTAAATTACTGATTTGACTGTGTAAACTTGGACTACATAGCTACTTTTATCGTGGTCCAATGTGTGACATAAGCGAACCAAAGGCAACCCTCATCAGCTCTTTCTGGAGGTTAGGATATTAAAATTCGCAATATTGCTATCAGACACCATCCAAGTGACGTTTTAGATAAAACAACACAAAAATGTTAGACCACACTATCCAACTGACGTTTTTGATAGTTCAACACAATGCTTAAAATAGAACAGAAAACTAATAAAGAGGACAATTATTTTAATGTTTGGAAACTTCAGTGAGAATGGTTTTCTCATCCCAACGTTCACACACCAGTCCGCTATCCGACTCCAGTATCAGACACCAGCGTGTCACTATGAATGTCGATATTCAAAAAGTACATGTATTACTTCATCCCTCAAGGCGTATGCGGCAGATGTCCTATATTTAACAACTACTGTATCAATCAATTGAGTTATAAAACTTGCATTAACTGTTCAATCCATCAAAGGTCTTAACTGAAAGCCTTAGAATCGCGTCAGAGAAAATACGTATGTCATCTTTTGTTATTGTTAATTTACTACCACATGCCTGGTACGGTACCTGCATTGGTTGGTTGCTACATTACAACTAAATACCTAATACGGCAACTAGTCTCGTTGGTTGGTTGTTTTAATGAACTTTGCATCTGTGACTTCGAAATATTAATGTCCACACAAGACATATTTTACCCTTTTTTCTTGATAAACGTTTCTCAGATATAAAGTTAAAACTTGCCTTTAATAATAAAACCACGAGAATGATAAATCAACGGCAACTTTCTCGCTTTACACACGTTACACAAGTACACCTATGTGTGTGTCTGTGTCATTGTGTGAAATTTGTTCATTTTCTTTCATTTTTTGTGCAAATGCGACTTATCGTCTGCAAAATGATATATTTCATGTGAGTTATAAGATTCCTGAGTATTCTAATAACAGTTTAGGCTTTTTCTTCTATTATAAGGATTTTCTAAAACACACGCAGCAGACTCAAACAGTCATGGGGTACGCATTTTGTTATATTAGCCACTAAACTAATATGTATTGAAGGCAATGCTGAACGGAGTATATATTATGTAACTTAAAGCTCCAGACATTTTTCTTTGGTTAACCTTCTATATTCTAAAATCCCTCTTTTTAATGAGCCAATAAGAAACCGATCAGACAGAGATTCGTCTATCGAATCGATTTGCTTTCACCTTTACAAGAATTCTAATAGATTTTCTGCCTACGAAAGGAACTTTATATAAATCAGGATTGTGTCAATTTGATCAATTTTGAAATTCAAATAAGCCTCTTTTACAATACGCTTCCTAATTATAAAGGCAATTACTTAGTTTTCATTAAAGTTCTATCAATTATTTTGTCGTCTGCAGCAATAAGTAACAAGTCGTTTGCAGTACCAAATATATAATGTAGCCATACTTAACATAAAATGGTTACGTGATTTATGTTTTATTAGAGGATATCAGATTTAACTTAGTTTTGAATATTCATTTTTATGATAGTTAATTGTCGTTTTCAGTCACACGTATTATTTTTGTCAATAATGTCGATATATAATATTACTGGTATATAAAAATGTATTCCGCCCGTTGCGCTTAATACCCATATATACCCATATAAAGACACTAACCTATGTTTCAACTGTAGTCTATCGCTTCTATATTCTAAGTCATGAATGAATTCCGCTGATTAATCATTTCTTTCCGTTGATCTATTTCATGCATGCATACAGAACAAAATACATAAAACTCATTGGAGTGAAGGGAAAATATAATTTTGTCCCGATAACACTTTTGAAACTGAATTTACACCAAGTAATTTGTAAACACCTGGGTCGTTGTAACAGTTAGGTGCACACGTTCGATGGAATTAAAATGCAAAGTTCACAATACCAATGATACATACTTTGAGTAGCCTGTCGAGAATGTACGGTACATTTCATGGTCAGGATGCGCATAGATACGGTAATATATTTATTGGCTTGCTGTTTTTATTTTCCTATTTTATAAAACCTATTAATAGTTCTCAAAGCAGATAATTTGACTTTTAAATGTTCCAAAGCCATCGTTGCCGTCTTGCTGTGTTGGTTAGTAAGGCAACAGACTAATCTACCAGTACTGATGCGGGAAGATAGACAACCACCCCACCACCGCATCTCTCTCTCTCTCTCTCTCTCTCTCTCTCTCTCTCTCTCTCTCTCTCTCTCTCTCTCTCTCTCTCTCTCTCTCTCTCTCTCTCTCTCTCTCTGAAGTTATGTGAGAAAATCAATGATTGATTTTCGTCTGTCATGCGTCCATAGGTCTAGACCTATGATAGATGGTGAAAGTTAAACTCAAACGGAACACCTAAAAGGGGAAAGATAAAAATAAAGATAAAACAAATTGTATGGTCGGTATCAATGGTAATTAAATAATACTAATGACATGGATCTACAGTAAACGCATACCATTGTTTCAATAACTTCTTGATGGTTTCTGATTCCACTTAGTTTATATCTCACTTGATTTTATATGCTTTACGGTAAGTGAATGGCTGCGTTTTCTATATATATATATATATATATATATATATATATATATATATATATATATATATATATATATATATATATATATATATATATATATATATATATATATATATATATATATATATCTTGCTAGAACCAGAAAATATGCATAAGCAATATCTACATGGTTTGCAAATGGTTCTGGCGAAGCTATTAATAAATTTGCTTTATAAGCAGCATAGAGAAATTATAGAAGTAGTAAATGAAACACACACACACACACACACACACACACACACACAGACACACTGTATTCCTTCTAAAATGAAATATCACTTTTGTCACAAACAGCAAAATTATTCCGAGACAACTTATTCTATTCATACAAAGCCAAGCATTAACGAAATCATGTGCCTTGATCGACTTCTGAGCGTATCTCAATTTTAATGAGCAAAGCCGCATTGCATTGCAAGGGATAATCTATGCGAAGGGTTTCAGTCATATCGCATTGCATTGCAAGGGATAATCTACGCGAAGGATTTCAGTCATACCGCATTGCATTGAAAGGGATAATCTATGCGAAGGGTTTCAGTCCTACCGCATTGCCTTGAAAGGGATAATCTATGCGAAGGGTTTCAGTTATACCGCATTGCATTGAAAGGGATAATCTATGCAAAGGGTTTCAGTCATACCGCATTGCATTGCAAGGGATAATCTATGCGAAGGGTTTCAGTCATACCGCATTGCATTGAAAGGGATAATCTATGCGAAGGGTTTCAGTCCTACCGCATTGCATTGCAAGGGATAATCTATGCGAAGGGTTTCAGTCCTACCGCATTGCATTGCAAGGGATAATCTATGCGAAGGGTTTCAGTCATACCGCATTGCATTGAAAGGGATAATCTATGCAAAGGGTTTCAGTTATACCGCATTGCATTGCAAGGGATAATCTATGCGAAGGGTTTCAGTTATATCGCATTGCATTGCAAGGGATAATCTATGCGAAGGGTTTCAGTTATACTGCATTGCATTGCAAGGGATAATCTATGCGAAGGTTTTCAGTTATACCGCATTGCATTGAAAGGGATAATCTATGCGAAGGGTTTCAGTCCTACCGCATTGCATTGCAAGGGATAATCTATGCGAAGGGTTTCAGTTATACCGCATTGCATTGCAAGGGATACTCTATGCGAAGGGTTTCAGTCCTACCGCATTGCATTGCAAGGGATAATCTATGCGAAGGGTTTCAGTCCTACCGCATTGCATTGCAAGAGGCACAAAATGGAGGTCTTTGGTCAGGTCGAGTTACATAGTAAGGGGATCTCATTGGAAAAAAACTTCAGTCATACCGCATTGCATAACAATAGATATTCTGTGGAAAGGGCTTAAGTAACATTACATTGGGAAGTGCAATAAGGGAAGGGTTTCGTGCATATATATATATATATATATATATATATATATATATATATATATATATATATATATATATATATATATATATAAAGAATACAAATCATATGGCGAATAACAACCCTCTCAAGCGTACTGGATCCACCAAGGGATCACGTTTGTCAGGGATTAATTAAAATAGATGCAATAAACTGACGACGAACAGTACGAAACTAGTAACTAACTAGCCTAAGCGCTTTCGACTCTTAATGAGTCTTTTTCAAAGGCAAATACAAAACATAGTTACGACAAACAAATAAACACAAAAACGTTGCGTTTGTAAACCTCTACATTTCTATCTTCACATGTGCTAAAACTATAAATACAACCAGCTTGTATAGACTAGTTGCGGAAACTGAAAACGTTGTATAATTCCCTAAAAGTCTACAAGCCAAAGCGACATCTATTTTTATTTTGTGTACATATGTAACGGAGATTATATCCCGGATATTTGGTTCTATACCGGTTATTCTTATAGTAAAAATTGAAGGATAAGAAGATTTAGAAAATATTAAATTCTACTAGTGCATAGTTTTCATTTTCTAGTCTTCTTGGTTTAGACCGCTTGGTTTCAATGTTCTAAGGCGGCGTATCCAGTATGATTCCTTTTCCTTCCTGGTTTCGGAACTCCAGCTGTGGTTGTTGGCAATAGCGATAAGTATTATATCACTGAAAGTGTGGCCAGGGGAGGAGAAGTGTTCTGCGACCGGGCTTCTGTACAGCTTTTTTGTCATCCAATCCGATCTATGAAGGTTTATCCTTATGTGTAGCTTTTCAGTTTCTCCCACGTACTGAAGGCCACAGATCTTACATGTGATGAGATAAATCACATTCTCTGTTTTGCACGTTTTGTTTGGACCATGTATGTTTAGTTTTTCTTTAGTCACTGTGCTAGTGAATGTCTTGGTCTCTATCATATGTTGACAGGTTTTGCATCTTTTATCGCCACAGGGTCCAGATTGACTAGGTTGGTTTTGACTAGCGATTGTTGTTAGCTTGGCCCTGACTAGGATGTCCTTTAGGTTTTTTGGTCTCCGGTAAGCTACTACAGGTTTGTTCGGAAGTATTAGGTTTAGTATGTCTGACGATTGCACGGTTGGCCAGTGGTTTGCGATGATTTTACCTACTTTGGGATTGTCTGGGTGATAGGTCAGAATAAATGGTATCCTATCAACCTTTTCTTTCTGTCCATATCTGAGTAGGTCATCACGGTTTGTTTGTTTGGCCCTTTGGATTGCCTCCGCAATCAGGTCTTTGTCGTAGCCTCGGTAAATTAAATGTTTAGCCAGCTCTTCAGACCTTTCTAGGAATCTTTCATCGTCGGAGCAAATTCTGCGTATCCTCAGTGCCTGGCTATATGGAATGTTCTTAATGCAGTGTTTTGGATGACAGCTGGTTGGGAGAAGATACTGGTGTTTGTCGGTTGGTTTCGAGTAGATGTCTGTGTGTAATTTGTTTTCCACCAGTCTGGTTGTTGTGTCCAGGAAAACATGGTTTGAGTTGGAAATTTCTGCCGTGAATTTTATTGAAGGATGGAAGTTGTTTGCCTTTGAAATGAAGTCATCCAGACTTTCTCTTCCATACTGCCACTTCATTTCTATATCATCGATAAAGCGTACCCACTGGTATGGTGTACGCTCAACCGATGCTAAGAGCTTTCCCTCAAGTTTTCCCATGAAAATGTTAGCATACGAAGGGGCCATTTTAGTACCCATTGCAGTTCCATTGATTTGTAGGTAGTTTTCTTCATTGAATTCAAAGTTGTTGAGTTTTAGGACAAGCTCCAGGAGTTGGATTAAGAAGTGTGTGGGTGGATTGTTTACAGTTCTTGTTTCCCATGCTTCGCTACATGCCTGTAACCCTTCGTTGTGCGGTATGTTGGTGTACAAAGATGTGACGTCTAAGGAAGCAAGTAATGTATCTGGCAGTAGTGGTTCACTAGCTTTACTTTTTATGAGATAATCTGTCGTGTCTTGAAGATATGATGGTAATTTGTGGACATGTGGTCTCATAAAATGATCTAAATATTCTGATATCCTTTCTGTGGGGTGCCCGTTACCTGAGATTATAGGTCTGCCAGGGTTTCCTTGTTTGTGGATTTTGGGTAGAAGATAAAATCTACCTGCTCTTGGGTTTTCTGGGCTTAAGTAGTTTTTGGTTTGCTGGTCTATGTGTCCGCTTTGGTACGCCTCGTCAATAACATTAGTGATGATTTTTGCATATTCCAGCGTTGGATCATGGTCCAGTTTTTGGTAGAACCTAGCGTCACTTAGTTGTCTACTTGCTTCACTAACGTAGTCTTCCCTATTCATAACGACAAGAGCGGAACCCTTATCTGCAGGCTTAATTGTTATGTCTGTTCTGGTTTTCAGTGAGTGCATGGCATCTGTTTCTTCTTTTGTCAAATTAGAATATTTGTTAGTATGGTTGATATGTCTGGAAATATCGTTTTCAACCGAGTTGATAAAGGCTTCCAGATTCGGAATTGAACTTTTTGGTGGGGTCCAGTTACTTTTCTTTCTAAATGTGGGTTGGTCGCAGCTTATATTTTCCTTTGATTTGTTTGTTGGTTGCAAGGCAAAATGGGCTTTGAGTCTTAGTCGGCGGATGAATTCTTCGGTGTCATTCTTAAGCTTCCCTCTGTCGTATGTTTTAGGACGGGGACAGAAACTCAAACCTTTCGATAAAAGTTTTATTTCTGCATCAGAAAGTTCTAAATTGGAGATGTTGACTACTGTGTTAGTAACAGTTGCATTAGTGTTTGTTACAGAGTGCTTGCGATTCTTCCTTTTGCGGCGATTTTTCTTCTTACGGTTGTTTTTGGAAGAAATTTCGTCAATTGAAGTTTCTTCACAACAGTCTTTTGGTTGTAGATCATGACTTCTAAATTTTCTATCTCTGACTTTGTATAGTTTCGAAGAGAGTCTTTTTTCATCTTTATTTAATTTGGAGTAAAACATTTTCAATTGTTCTTCTGTTGAGACGGAATTGAGCTGATGTTTTAGTTCTTCAATGGTTGCTGATTTGGCTAGATATTGATGATTTACGTTTTTACTAAGTAGGGCTGTGAGTTTCATGGAAGCGTCGTGAGTTATTTTATTCCATCTTTTGTTGAATCTGTTTGAACTCTTGCCAATAATTTGCGGTTTCACATGAATTTGAAGACCTTTAGTGACTGTATTTGTTTCGAGGAAATGATGCAAGAAAGTGCAATGATGCTTTAGGCGAATTAAAGCATCAGTTTCATTGCGTAAAGTTTTGAATGTTTTCTGTATTTGTTGAGACATCGTCTCCATTCTAAGAGATACGGCAACAATTTAAGTATAAGAAGGAAACAATGGAACGGATACAGTAGCACTACATAAATACAAGACAGAAAAGGGTGTTAGATCACACCAAAGGTAGATCGAGCCATACGAGGTAGGTAATATAAAGAATACAAATCATATGGCGAATAACAACCCTCTCAAGCGTACTGGATCCACCAAGGGATCACGTTTGTCAGGCATTAATTAAAATAGATGCAATAAACTGACTACGAACAGTACGAAACTAGTAACTAACTAGCCTAAGCGCTTTCGACTCTTAATGAGTCTTTTTCAAAGGCAAATACAAAACATAGTTACGACAAACAAATAAACACAAAAACGTTGCGTTTGTAAACCTCTACATTTCTATCTTCACATGTGCTAAAACTATAAATACAACCAGCTTGTATAGACTAGTTGCGGAAACTGAAAACGTTGTACAATTCCCTAAAAGTCTACAAGCCAAAGCGACATCTATTTTTATTTTGTGTACATATGTAACGGAGATTATATCCCGGATATTTGGTTCTATACCGGTTATTCTTATAGTAAAAATTGAAGGATAAGAAGATTTAGAAAATATTAAATTCTACTAGTGCATAGTTTTCATTTTCTAGTCTTCTTGGTTTAGACCGCTTGGTTTCAATGTTCTAAGGCGGCGTATCCAGTATGATTCCTTTTCCTTCCTGGTTTCGGAACTCCAGCTGTGGTTGTTGGCAATAGCGATAAGTATTATATCACTGAAAGTGTGGCCAGGGGAGGAGAAGTGTTCTGCGACCGGGCTTCTGTACAGCTTTTTTGTCATCCAATCAGATCTATGAAGGTTTATCCTTATGTGTAGCTTTTCAGTTTCTCCCACGTACTGAAGGCCACAGATCTTACATGTGATGAGATAAATCACATTCCCTGTTTTGCACGTTTTGTTTGGACCATGTATGTTTAGTTTTTCTTTAGTCACTGTGCTAGTGAATGTCTTGGTCTCTATCATATGTTGACAGGTTTTGCATCTTTTATCGCCACAGGGTCCAGATTGACTAGGTTGGTTTTGACTAGCGATTGTTGTTAGCTTGGCCCTGACTAGGATGTCCTTTAGGTTTTTTGGTCCCCGGCGTACCAAAGCGGACACATAAACCAGCAAACCAAAAACTACTTAAGCCCAGAAAACCCAAGAGCAGGTAGATTTTATCTTCTACCCAAAATCCAAAAACAAGGAAACCCTGGCAGACCTATAATCTCAGGTAACGGGCACCCCACAGAAAGGATATCAGAATATTTAGATCATTTTATGAGTCCACATGTCCACAAATTACCATCATATCTTCAAGACACGACAGATTATCTCATAAAAAGCAAAGCTAGTGAACCATTACTGCCAGATACATTACTTGCTTCCTTAGACGTCACATCTTTGTACACCAACATACCGCACAACGAAGGGTTACAGGCATGTAGCGAAGCATGGGAAACAAGAACTGTA
This sequence comes from Potamilus streckersoni, assembly GCA_016746295.1. NCBI lineage: Eukaryota > Metazoa > Mollusca > Bivalvia > Unionida > Unionidae > Potamilus > Potamilus streckersoni. The sequence continues at coordinate 1,405,153 of JAEAOA010002074.1, forward strand.
AACAATCCACCCACACACTTCTTAATCCAACTCCTGGAGCTTGTCCTAAAACTCAACAACTTTGAATTTAATGAAGAAAACTACCTACAAATCAATGGAACTGCAATGGGTACTAAAATGGCCCCTTCGTATGCTAACATTTTCATGGGAAAACTTGAGGGAAAGCTCTTAGCATCGGTTGAGCGTACACCATACCAGTGGGTACGCTTTATCGATGATATAGAAATGAAGTGGCAGTATGGAAGAGAAAGTCTGGATGACTTCATTTCAAAGGCAAACAACTTCCATCCTTCAATAAAATTCACGGCAGAAATTTCCAACTCAAACCATGTTTTCCTGGACACAACAACCAGACTGGTGGAAAACAAATTACACACAGACATCTACTCGAAACCAACCGACAAACACCAGTATCTTCTCCCAACCAGCTGTCATCCAAAACACTGCATTAAGAACATTCCATATAGCCAGGCACTGAGGATACGCAGAATTTGCTCCGACGATGAAAGATTCCTAGAAAGGTCTGAAGAGCTGGCTAAACATTTAATTTACCGAGGCTACGACAAAGACCTGATTGCGGAGGCAATCCAAAGGGCCAAACAAACAAACCGTGATGACCTACTCAGATATGGACAGAAAGAAAAGGTTGATAGGATACCATTTATTCTGACCTATCACCCAGACAATCCCAAAGTAGGTAAAATCATCGCAAACCACTGGCCAACCGTGCAATCGTCAGACATACTAAACCTAATACTTCCGAACAAACCTGTAGTAGCTTACCGGAGACCAAAAAACCTAAAGGACATCCTAGTCAGGGCCAAGCTAACAACAATCGCTAGTCAAAACCAACCTAGTCAATCTGGACCCTGTGGCGATAAAAGATGCAAAACCTGTCAACATATGATAGAGACCAAGACATTCACTAGCACAGTGACTAAAGAAAAACTAAACATACATGGTCCAAACAAAACGTGCAAAACAGAGAATGTGATTTATCTCATCACATGTAAGATCTGTGGCCTTCAGTACGTGGGAGAAACTGAAAAGCTACACATAAGGATAAACCTTCATAGATCGGATTGGATGACAAAAAAGCTGTACAGAAGCCCGGTCGCAGAACACTTCTCCTCCCCTGGCCACACTTTCAGTGATATAATACTTATCGCTATTGCCAACAACCACAGCTGGAGTTCCGAAACCAGGAAGGAAAAGGAATCATACTGGATACGCCGCCTTAGAACATTGAAACCAAGCGGTCTAAACCAAGAAGACTAGAAAATGAAAACTATGCACTAGTAGAATTTAACATTTTCTAAATCTTCTTATCCTTCAATTTTTACTATAAGAATAACCGGTATAGAACCAAATGTCCGGGATATAATCTCCGTTACATATGTACACAAAATAAAAATAGATGTCGCTTTGGCTTGTAGACTTTTAGGGAATTATATAACGTTTTCAGTTTCCGCAACTAGTCTATACAAGCTGGTTGTATTTATAGTTTTAGCACATGTGAAGATAGAAATGTAGAGGTTTACAAACGCAACGTTTTTGTGTTTATTTGTTTGTCGTAACTATGTTTTGTATTTGCCTTTGAAAAAGACTCATTAAGAGTCGAAAGCGCTTAGGCTAGTTAGTTACTAGTTTCGTACTGTTCGTCGTCAGTTTATTGCATCTATCTATCTATCTATCTATCTATCTATCTATATATATATATATATATATATATATATATATATATATATATATATATATATATATATATATATATATATATATATATATATATATATATGTGTGTGTGTGTGTGTGTGTGGATGTATGTGTGTATTTAATTATTTTTTTGTGTTTAACCTTAGTCCATGATTGCACGTTGTAAACATCATGCTTTAAATATTCTCATTCTATTAAGTTTTATGTCAAGTTATAATGTGCATAAGTAGAGATTGTAATTATTTATTTATTTCTGTTTTAAATTAGTTTGGCATAGTTCGATATAATTTGAAACACTTTTGGGCATTACTAAATTACTTATTGTCTATTGCATTAACATACTCTTTTTTCAATTATTGTGAATTTAATCAAAGACATTAGGATTTAGACCTTGCGCTGCATCAGGTCAGCCAAAACTATCGGAATCCTTCATGACATTCTATATTTTTACATAGGATAGGATAATTAGTATATTGTGGGATTTAATTCTCCATTCTAAAGGTACCTTTACATTTTTACTATATATTGTAAAGACATATTGATTGTTGATTTGTTTTAAATTGTTAGTTCACTTATTTCTATTACATATATTGAAAACTAGATCGTTACAACGTTGACTTTAGTCCATGTTTGTAGATTGCATATGTTGTATGGATCTTTTGTAACCAATATATTACTGAGCTTACTTTTGTCTATGGTTGTAAATTGAATTTTAAAATAATATATGTAAACATCTTTAACTGACCTTTTGACTGTACAAGCCTCGAGAAAGAGAATATGTTTACAAATTTGTTGGGAACGTAATACACGCCATGGTCATCTTGTTGTGTCTTAGTGTTTTAAATAAAGTTGTGATCAATCAAATTAATACTTATTATTTTAATATCCGTCTTTGCACGTGTTCATGTTTCATGAGACGAATACAGATTGTTGACATATCACCTCATCTCAGACTATTGGCACATCAGCATATTTTAATAATCGAATCCATACTTAACGGTATACTTTTCGACATGAGATAAAACTTTTAGGATTATTTGGGATCTAATTCACGACACGTTAAATTCTTTTTCGTTCACATTTTTTATTCTACGGATATAGATTATTTATTCAATTTTTCTTACCTTGATGGGTTTGCTGTTTCTATTACTTATTTACTTATCAATAAATATGATCCACATAAGTAATATGCATATAGACGCAGGTGTAACTGAATAATGTCAGCGATAATTAATATCATTAGGGGTAAATAAAATGTGTACCGTATCAAACATTCTATGTGTCTTAATAGTATATCAAGGCAACATATGCTCTTTATATCTAAATAGTATATCAAGATAAGAAATATTCTTTGTGTCTGAAAATTGTTTCAAGGTAACAAACACTCCTTGCGCCTAAATAGTTTATCAAGGTAAGAAATATTCTTTGTCTGAATAGTATATCGAGGTAAGAAATATTCTTTGTGTCTAAATAGTATATCAAGGTAAGAAATATTCTTTGAATATTATATCAAGGTAAGAAATATTATTTGTGCTTGGTTAGTATATCAAGGTAAGAAATATTCTTTGCCTGAATAGTATATCAAGGTAAGAAATATTTTTGTGTCTGAATAGTATATCAAGGTAAGAAATATTCTTTGTTTGAATAGCATATCAAGGTAAGAAATATTTTTTGTGTTTGCATAGCATATCAAGGTAACATACACCCTTTTGTCTGAATATTATATCACGGTAACAAACGCTCTTTTTGTCTGAAAAGTGTTTCAAGGAAATAAACACTCTTTGTGCCTGAATAGATTCTCAAGGTAACAAACACTGTGTCAGAATATTATATCAAGGTGTGAACACTCTTTGTGTCTGAATAGTTTGTCAACGGTAACAAACTCTTTATCGAACAATTTGTCAGCGGTAATAATAACTCTTTACCACCGAGTATAATGTCAACGATAACAAACTGACTCTGTAACTGAATAGCTTATCAAGGCTCCAAGCTCTCTTCATGTCTGAATACTATGTCAAGGTTGTAAATACTCATTGTGACTGAATATGATGTCAATGATAACAAACAATTTCTCGAATAGTATATCAACCTATAAGAAACACTATTACCTCTTTATTTTGATGCAGAACTAAATTTCACTGTTCTGTTGCATATGAGTAAGTATTTTGAATACAATGTTAGCTGATAATGCACCCAAACGTTTCAAACAAATAATATAAATTTGCATTTGAATTAAACATGAGACAATTATAAGGTAAAGTCGGCTGATGTTATATTGTAACAATAGCATTACGTTATCTCTAATGTCGTAAATCAAAGCGTATGTTTGCCTTGGTGAAAGTGTTGCCGCTGGAAAGAATGAAGTGAACATGCAAAATCACTCCTATTTGGAATGCCAAATGATTAATCAGTTTTGACTGAAATGCATTTTTGTATTCGTTCCAACTCATGTCCCTAAAAGTGTTCAATTACGTTTGCTATAGACATTAATGAAGTATAAATCTTTCTTAAGTCGTGTCAGTTAGATGTAGTCCATGCTAAAAGCATCTCGTCCAAGTTTGATGTTTTTGACACTTCAAAGATGTAACAAAATTACTCCATTAAAAGAATTGACATTTTCATTTCAAATGAGCTTCATTACCTATCTTACCACAGCAACTAAAGATTCTAATACATGTTTCACTTTAGCACTTCTATCTTTTGTTTCTTTTTATTTTACTAAAAGCTTTTATGCGTCATACACGGACCATGCATTATGTCACATACAATAGATAGTCGTTTGATAGTATCGAAGAACACAATGTATGAACAGTCACCATAGATCAGAGATTCAGATTGGTATTCAAAACGATATAATAGATTAATTCAACAAACTAAATTCTCACTTAATGTCCGTATAACAAGAGCAGACGTTGATTTTAATACGTTTATGTCCTTATTATGTCATAGTCAAACATAAACTATGCAGTGTTTCAATTATTAGTCCCATTTTCATAACTTATTCTGCCCAACTTTGTAGAATTGCATACAATGAATAAATAAACAAATAAATAAAGCAACACATATGCTAACAACTATCTAATCCGACTAATTGTATCATCATCTATCTATATTTAATATTATATAAACGGACGTCACAGTGCAATGCTCAAATGTGGTTGCAACTAATGTCATCTACTACATCAGGACTCCAGGTGCGAACTTATACAATTCATAAGTAACAGAATACAATCTAAACTAATAGGTCTTAGATCTGAGTATAGCCGTGTGATTCATGTCCTGAAATGAAGGTAATTATTATTTTTCATTTAAGCTTATATCCGATAAATTCTCCGTAAAATTACCTTCGCAGAGCCATATGATCATTTTTCTAATCCATTTAAGATTTAAATGCTTTATGTGCCGTTTTCTGCAGTCCTTTATGTTATATAAGTATGCCTTTGATAAACTGAAATTTAAAACTTTGTGTGACATAAGCGCATAATTTCATGAATTTGCATTTGGCCGCCTTTCCTAATAATAACTAGTTTACCTTTCAAATTGTATCGTCACTTAATTGTAGGTCTCTTGTTTAGATAAAATGGCAATAAATCCAGGCAAAAGTTAGCAAATTCTGATTCTAAGATGTTTAACTTTGACAGGACACATGGTGAACAATATACATTAAAGGCGATTAACAAACCATCACTTTCTCAATATTTTGAAATGGCGCTTCATCAAAGACTGTCCTCTTCTTTGCTTTAGTTGGTCCTTTTTAGTTGAGGCTATGGGGGATACTTGTATGGGGATACTTGGGCGGTCGAGTTAGTGCTCCTCGAAGACATCGCTCTTACCAAAGGAGTATAATATTATTCACTTACCTAACAGTACAGCCAAATAAATGCTGGAAAGTTACGTATTTTTACTAATCAAAAGGTTGGTAATATCATTGATTTTTTCCAGACCGTAAGGTTTTTGCTTTTCAGACAGAAACGCATTATAGGCATCTGGTCACAACGCGATTTATACATTTTAACCCCACATCATTACCATTTGCTTCAGTGTTATGCAGCGCTACAAATATGATGTAGAGTGGCAGAAGTGCAGTTTTATCTCTTGCTAAATAATGAAGCAAAACCTTTTTTAGGATCAGAAGAAAATTATTTTCAAATGAAACGATAAACTAAAAGAAAAGCATAAGACACGTTGGAAAATTAATAATGATTTATATCTTCCCTTAAATCGGCCGCTCAGGCTTGTATGAGGAAAATTGGATTGATTTTAATAACTTAGTCTTACCAAAATAGCTAGAAAAACGGCTATCATTTTATAGACCAATTGTTATATAATACTTTTTCCACATACTTTTATCATACTATCATTTTCTGATAGATTTCAACTAGGCAAGAACATGCAATGCATTATGCATTAGGAAAGGAATTGGGTTTCCAGAGATTTGATACAATAGTATTATTAGAAGAATTTGATGAGCATACGATTTCTTTTTAACGTAGGAGATAGATACAATATATATATATATATATATATATATATATATATATATATATATATATATATATATATATATATATATATATATATATATATATATATAATGTTATACTTTTGTATTATAATTAATTATTTCATACTTTAAAAATATATTTACTTATCATATACCTATTTAATCTGACACGTTTCGATTCGTCCGTTCAATTAGCATTTTCTTATCCCATTTTATTTCTTAGGTGTTTTCTATAAGGTCCACGTGCTGATTGTAAAATAATATAATATATATATAAAAGCACAGGGTAGGCGGGAGGTGAGGCGGAAAGCCGATACGCTCTGTTACAATGCGCTTCATAAGGTCTTTTTGGGGTCTTTGACCTCCAGGGGTCAGGAAAAGGCCTAGCACCAAGGCCAAGTGCCCTCTTAAAAAGACTGCAGTCTATACCCGGGACTGTAAGCAGTCGTATCAGCCTAGAGCAGTAAGCGACTTAAAACCACTCAATCAATCAACAAAAGCACAATCGTGTTTCGTTTAATGTTTAGGGAAATAACTCATTCATATGTCTTATGAATAAGTGTCGACCAGACGGCCTTTGCGTTATACCATATTAGATTCGTTCTTTCTAACCATTCGAAACAACATTCGTATGTAGCTTTAAGTATATACTAAAGCATGTACAAATAAAAGGAGCTGATACAATGATACGATAAGTTTTAAAAAATGTTTCAATAGGAATAATGCCGGCAACAAGAAATAAGAATGCATAAACGTTTTAACAGATAATTTATCACTTCAAAATATATGAACTAACTACAGTTCGCTTCTCTGCATTTCTTTGTTGAACACTTCTTCAGCATGTCAAAAATCGTAGTGCTGTTTAATTCGATCAGAGTTGTGTTCTGGCTGGATTCGGTGCAGTGTATTATAATTTGCCAGCACACGTATGCTGGGAATTATTACCCGTTTTCAGCAATGTTGGTCTTAATAGCTGTTATATATCTTTACCATGTTGAATATCATAATAGCTATTGCTAACAGTTTTGAGCTGCTATTATAGGAACGATAGGAAATAAGCGGGCATAATATAATATCGGCCATTAAACTCTTATTGACAGTTTTCACAGTTGTCTCTTTATCGTTATTGTAACTTTTTCTTAAACATGGACATCGTTATAAATTTCGGTAACTGTTTAGAGCCGATGTCTTTTTCATATTAGTAGTCATAGCACAAATGTCTTGGTATTTTTCATGTAACTGTTCTTGTTGAAATATTACTACTCCGTTGATGCCATTAAACATAAGGCTGATAGCCTAGACCTTATCCTATCATTTAATTTAAGTTGAAGTTCCATACTGTGTATGTTAGATTTCAATTTCTTTTTTCCGTAATGACTTATTAAATGCCATAAAATATAGTACATATAAATACAGTAATTGTATCAAATACTCCAAGGGGCCTTCCGGTGCAGATACAAATACCGATGATAATCTAGTACATTTTACTGTTTTCTTCTGTTTCTGTATTGGACTGTGTTATTCGATTATACTTTAGTGTTTAGCTGCCTAAAATACGGTCTTATTATGAAAAATGGGTGTATAATAAATAAATTAGTGTTTGTACTGATCAATATTGTTATTTAGCCCTCACTACTCAACATTACAAACATAATAATCTAAACTATATAATATAGTATCATAAGTGATTGAAAGAAACCACCTAAAATGAGCTCGAAAATTTACATATTGTAGAATCTCTTCGATTTATAAAACGTCAGTCATGATTAAAACGACTTGGAATAACGATAACGGGGTTGCTTGAAAGACTTATGAACAGCTTAGTGAAACGTTAAAATTTGAGAGATATCTAAAATGTTTTGAACAGTAGTACTCTGTGAAACAAAGTTCTTTATTAGTGGAAGCCTTCAATGTATTCTATGTGCACCAAGACACACCTTGTCAGTCTGATTGTCCATTTTGTATTCACATTCTGGTATCCGTCAATGCACTGAAAGACTGCTTCCAATTGCGTGGCGGCTCTTTCACGCGATTCAGACAAAGCCTACTCATGGTTGTTTGGAGACTGTGGCACAGTGTGTGCTACTTCAAGAACACTGTTACAACGGATTTATTTCTTGATTATCAATAATCTTTCTTAGGTAAATACTTGTCGATACTCAGTAAATTACATTTTCATAATGTCTATTTTCTCAATGATCTTACTTCTTTTAAACATTTCGTATGAAGGAGTATGTATGTATGTATGTATGTATGTATGTATGTATGTATGTATGTATGTATGTATGTATGTATGTATGTATGTATGTATGTATGTATGTATGTATGTATGTATGTATGTATGTATGTATGTATGTATGTATGTATGCATGCATGCATGCATGCATGCATGCATGCATGCATGCATGCATGCATGTATGTATGTATGTATGTATGTATGTATATGTGTGTGTGTTTTAAAATTCTCTTTAAAGGTCTTTTATTTCTAATTTATTAAACAGCATTTTTTTGATTATCAAATTAATCTTTTAAAAATTAATTAATATTTTTAAAAATCAGCTTCTAAAGAAAATATTTTATTGAGATTTGTACAATGTGGTCATCAAATAAAATCAGATGTTATATATGCAACACGTGGCATGAGAACCATGACAAATTCATTGACTACTCATCGTTGTGTGGAATCACTCCAGCTAGCTATTCCTTAATATATTTGCACAAATATCTACAGTTGTGACTTACACAAAATTTGTACAAAAACTTTGTAGATTTCGCACGTTTTACAATTACCAGTTCAGATCTTACAGTTTACATTTGGTACAATTTTGTTCGCCAGATTTCTTATATTCCCTGTCCGTATTTATGAATAAAGAGTCAATATGTTTTAGGCGTTTTGAGCAGCCAACAGCCTTGGCGCCCTGAGGGAGCAAAACACGGACAAGGGCTTGATTTGAATGGCGTGCACTATATAAATCACCTTATGTTTTGACACTTTAGAAAAGCGCTATATTCTTCTCAACTATGTCATCGTGGTTTTGTTGCAATATTCTGCTATTTTAGTTATATTTTCTTTGTACCTGCATATGGTTAATTTTTTTACCTATCTTTTTTAGTTTGAAACTAATCGATAATTTTACATCTGAAGTTTCCATTTCACAATTCTGCCACAAAAGCCTTAATAGTTCGTGTTACAATAAAAATTCTAAGCAACTCCGATATACAAACATGTAAAATGCACTGTCACATATAGAATTTGCAGATTCGATTTCACCATAATTAGCACGATTTATCATGTTTGTGAACTCGGCACTTTATAAGTATGGACGCCTTACAAGATTATTGTGAACGGATGGTGACATTGATATATTAGTAATTCTTTGAGTTGCATTTGACTTAGATGCATTATCATATATCTAACTGCTTAAAAATAAGGATGCAGTATATTTATTGCAAGTTATCCATATCATTAAAAATATAGAATCTAATAAGACCCCAAAATATGGTGAAATTTTATTGTTTGTCTTCCTTGTATTTTAACTTACTATATTCAGACTCGATAGGGATAGCAACACTATTAATAACGATTTTCAGTTTATAGGAAACAGAGTGAAGAGCGATAAAAAAGAAATCAGACTATTGCTAATATATAGACTATACATAGTTTAACTATGAGAATCTCTAATGCCCGTCCCAAGATATATGGTTGACTAGAATTAGAATTTTCCAAAACATTTAAGAAACCAGAAGGTTTGAGTTATAACTTTTAAATTTAAGTTGAGAGTTCAACATATATCATTTCGTTTTAAATTTATGTCATTTTGAAATGTTAATTCAAGCACTTAGCTATAGGCGGTTTATTTTCTTTTATATTTAATAGATCTCATGTTTAAATTTGTTTCGAGATTACGGTTAAATACTCACATTCCTCCATGTCTTTCATCTTGTATTTCTGGATCATTTTCCCTTTATTATTGATAACCTTACCAGGGTATATTAAGGTGTACCGTGAAAATGTTGGTTTTGTGTGTCCTTGTATATTTATAATTAAGGCATTTTCCATCAAACTGCAGTTATTTTAAAATGGGTCATCTGTGTTTGTATGAATGCATGTATCGGTTTTACTTGCTTTCATTATTATACTATAAATGTATTCACATTTTTCTCTTATTTTTATTTGTCATATGTTGTTCTCTCTCTCTCTGTCTCTCCGTCTATCTCTCTCTCTCTCTCTTACACACGCACACATATACACACTCACACACACATTGATCACAAAAGGCATCACTTGTTTTCTTTTAGTCTGGTTTTAGTATATCACCTTGCTGTATCATACAGTGTTCACACTATCAATTTCACTTTCTCACATTTCTCTATCCATACATGTTTCGAAAGTTTCCTTAGTTATTTGTCAGCTTCATTTTCTTTTCTTCATCTTTTATGGGAATGATTTTGTTAATGAAGATTAAACTTCAATTAATTATGAAAGCTTTGGCATAACTTTCAACGTCAAAAATACTATAGATTTTAAGTGTAACAAAAGTGTTAAAAGTATATCATAATAAATGCGTTACAGCTATTAACAAAACATTATAAAAATGTAATCCATTGTAATCATGTAATTAAATATCAACTAGAATTAATACAAGTAACATGAAAATATGTCAGAAGCTTGTGTCAAATGCAGGTGAGATTACTTCTAAAGTTAAATTGGTTTTGACTTAGATAATATATATATATATATATATATATATATATATATATATATATATATATATATATATATATATATATATATATATATATATATATATATATATATATATATATATAAGGAAGATCTTTCTTGCATTTTAGGTTACAATTACTGAATGTAAACTGTATAAAAGTTTTTTGTTTCGATTCAAGATGGTAAAAACTACGAAGTTGCAATGGATACTTTTACAAATTATTCTTTTTGCTAAATTGTAAAAGTGAAAACTAGCATATGCTGCTTCGATAAACATTACAATATAAAAACACTAGAATCCATTATAAACCACTATCCAAAAAACAGCAGCAATTTATATTTTTCTTCATCTTTCTCCTATTTGTTTCAGAGAAACTGTACATATTTATCTCATTTTGTATTCAATAAGGAAGAATTCCGTTTGGGGTATTTGACAAGAAGATACGATTTTTTTCTTCTTTCATTTGGAAAATAAATAACTTTAAAATACGGCTAAAAATATGGACTTGATCCAATAATATGGTCTGAATATAACATGTTTTTATATTTTGTTAAAATTAGTCGTTATAAAATTTGAATATATTGAAGATTACACGAGGTCCAAACATATAAACTGCTGCGGTGTCATCAGATACATCCTTTGTCTTTGACCCCGATGCATGACACGTGCATTAGGATCGCCTTTAAAGAAACACAAAATGTACCATTACGTTGCCATATTCATCTTCCCTGTCTAAACATATTTTGAAATGAAGTAATGCTTGCACAATCTTCTTTTCATCTACTTATTGTGCAAAAAAAATAAACTTTGGTACAGCTTTGCATTTAATCCATTGATGTAGTGAATTCAATGTTAAATTCAGAAGCTATCAAATTAATGCACTCATCATAAATATGCCTTGAGGAGGTTTATTGATAAGTAATCTGAGGATCATAAACTTTAGATGATCTATTTAAAATTATCGAGCATTTAGCAATTAAAACGTTTCATGCTTGCAAATTGTCTACAACATGAGAATCTAGTGAATCGATTACATTTAGAGTGTCGAAAATTTCCTTTGATGTGCAATTACGCTTGCAAATTAAAACATCACATTGTTATAGATTCAGCATTTCTTTAATTATTGTAGCCTGAAGCTTTGTATATCTTATCGTCTATCTCACTGTTAGTGAACAAATGTGTTAATTAGACAGGAGTTCCAAAAATAAGATCTGTAGCTTGATGTTGCTCTGAACATTAACTCTGCTTCCATGTTTAAATCTATCATCATTTTTAGCTAAGATGACTCAAAACAGTTATACAAAGCGATAGTCTTGTGCCAGAACGGCGATAGACGATATATAGGTTTTAGCTCTTTTTTCATTGAAATATAACTTCATACAAGAAGATGGAAAGTGTCAGTGAGAAATATAACTTTATCACTTGCAATGAGGAAAAGTGACTTGTTACTAATTTGCAACTGTTTCGATCTTCGGTATATCATCCTCTAGCAAAAACACCGCTGTTTCGAGTCTATGCTCTTAAAATAAGCAACAAAAAAGAGTGAAAGAAAACAAGCTTTGTAAAAATTAATAAATTTATCTATTTTTCTAGAATACAAAGTGAAAGTGAGAAAACAACTTACGTTATTACGAATTAAATCCCAAAAAATCCAAGAATTACAGACACAAGTCCTAGTAATTTAAAGTCCTGAATAAAATTCAATAAAAGTCCATAAAAACAAATACTGAGGTCGATGACCTGTTTGTGGTATATATTGAAGCGTTGTTGTATCAACAGTCTTTAGTTGAATCTCATAAATAATTCCAGGTTTGAATATATTATAAATTTCAGTGAAGGTTTCGATCCAAGAATTGTTTATGAGCACTTTTGTATTTCAAGAGAAAATAATTACCTGAACTCAATAATTTGAACTAAAACAGTTTCCAGCACAATCCTCCTGGTCACAATATACAATATACAATTTAAAAGTGTTACATCTATCCTCACATTAGCAAGATAATATAGTTCTCTACTTCTTAACCATAATTATCATTTTCTAAGTAAAACCATTACCAAATGAAAAATAACCTTCTAGAAAGATCATGATGTTTAAAAAAATAAAACCATGATCTGTACAATTCACTTATGAAGGTCATAAACTTTGAACCAAATAAACATATTTACTTTTTCTATTAATAATAATTCTTATATTAAACCCATAAACAAGGGGAATAATATAGCTATGTTTCAGTTGTTCACATAAAATAAAATTAAAAAATTAAAAGTTAGTCAGGTCAAGCAGAATTGTACTCGGTTTTGGACAAGTTCAAGTCCAGCGTACTGAGGTGCATTTCAATATCATGTAATGAAATATAACAACGACACAAATAAGCAAACAATTAATTTAAATATACATTGGAAATGCAAATGTTAATTGACTCAGCTTCATTTAAAATTGTATCAGATAACACATGATTTCAATATTAATTGCAGTTATAACATCAGTAATCTGTATTAAACCGATTGCTTAACTCCATTCGTCGTTATATAGTCATTCGTAAATCAACCCAGTAATTCTGAAGAATATAAAGTTGAACGGATGTGATCAAGGATCATTTCCCTAAAAGTCAAACTAACATCAGATAATTTCAATTCCTCCTTTCTGTCTTTAAATTCAGATACACAGTAGATCATATCAGTCATTTTCATTATTTCTATCTAATATATATTTATCACTAAGTCTCCTTTTTTGTTCCGTGTTTATACAACGTTGAATCGATGTGCTATAACTTCCTACGTCTATCCAAAACGTTTTCATTTTAATACCAATATAGGTGAAATATAAATTCTTTATACTGTGTAGTTTGTCATCTACAAGTTATAGTTACCCATTTTTATTGATTATCATTTTTATTTTATTTTCGTCTGTCCTCAAAATCAGCAATTACGTTGATGTTAGTCGTAACGTTTATAAACGATAGCTAGTTATGATTTGATTGGTATTAATCATTGTATTCTTGGTTGTGATGGCCAATCAAGAACATTATAGTGAAATGGATCAATTAAATTCATCCTGCAAATAGTGTCCAAGGCAATTCTGACAGGAAACAATTTTCCCCAACTCATAAATCTCCATTTATGGATCAGGCAACATCACGTTGTGATTTAATTTTATTATCATGTTCTTTTTTAGAATGTAAGTAAAGATCAGTCGTCACGAAACAAATGTTTCATTTGCCCATTTCTGTCTATAAATAACCATTTCTGTGCTAGTTCGTATTATGTTTAGTAGTGCAAGATCAAATAATATTTATTGGACAATATAATATTGTTTAAAACAAAACAGAAGAATTGGGAAATTGTAATTTGACAAGCATTTATCGAATATTTGACCTTCTTAATTATGTCCTGGTCATGGCTATAAAAAGTCAGCAATAATTTACAAAATTATTGTATTCTGATTTATTTTAAATCTGCCTTTACTTTCACACTTACTTCTGAGATTATTGTATATCTATATTTTGCAGCTTAATAATTTACCTTAGCCATGGCTCTCCATCAATCAGGCACATACGAAATCATACATTTTAAACTTTTCAAGCAATTCTAACACGTTTGACAGTAGTCTAAGGTATAATAAGAAGGATGAAACTATATTTAATAAATTTAACTGTTCCACAAAGCAATACGTCACTAGCTATCGCTTGCATTGTGCTCATAAATTTTAATGTTTTACTTAATTTAATATATGTAGCACCTCTAAACAATAACTTTATTTATTGTGATGAAAAGACTTTGAGAAATAATGTGTTATCTCTCCGCATTGTGACGAATAATTACAGTCTTATGAGTTTATTGAAATCGGAATGAACAGGAAAGGAGTTACCACGATTTGGCTACAGCCTTTTCACAACCTTTGAACTCTATAACCAGTTTGAGCTCTAAAGACTTTAAACGAAACACCGCCAGCGAATAAGAAAAAAATCACTGACCGAGTCAACGCATGTGTGAAACACCTAGCGAGCAAGGCATATCCAGCATAACCGGTAGATCAGTAGCAATTAGTCTCGGACTGGTATCTATTTGCCCTCCTGGATCGAGAAATGGAGAAAGGCAGAGTATCAAGGAAAACAAATTCCATGGATGACGTAGCTCATATAGTTCGACACCCTCCGATCTGGACGGAAGGTGAAACTCGGGGTGAGATTTTAGTCAATAAGGCTGCATCATCGTGAACCTGGTGGATTCATTTTTTATTTAAAATCTGGACCTAGAGTTGGCAAAGTTTCATGCCTTGGATAAGCAGGTGCATATGATACTAGCCACAACATTATCCTTAAAACTATCAACATCAATAACAGATAACGACGAGGTGCTCGACAGCAATAAATGACAATGCTACTACTTAAGACCACCGGAAGAATTAGTGCCCTCTAGGTTTCACAGGCTGATCACATAAATTGACCATATTCACTTCGTGGAATACAATGGAGATTCATTCAGTTCACAGGAATTTCAGTGGAACTTACATTTACTGAGCTTACAACTCATGCACCAGCTGGTATAAATGTAGTGCCGATACCTGGACCTCTTTGATATTGGTTCTACCTTTTCGAAGTTTTATCCAAACCAATGTCTAACTATTCCAGAAGAAATATGATCACAAGTGGAAACAAACTTTCAACTTAGAATGGTAGATGGGGAGGTTAGTAACAACACGTCTCCTTATTAAGATCATTTGAAACGTGTTCCATCCAATTATTGCCATTACTTACATTCAGGCACATGTTGGTTTGGGCTAATGCTTTCTCCTTAAATATAAAGGCAAAACTGAGGTAGCTAAAAGCACATTCTTTATAGGCGAATATTTTTCCAATGGTTACCCATCATGGAGAGTGTTGGTGTCCTAGCTGGGACTGGAATGGTTGTCCAAGAAAACGTTTAGGGAAACATGAATATTCCATTCTTGCAATTATTTAAGCTAAAGATTCCGAGATTTCAGCAAAACGCATACTTGTTGCAATATCTGCAATGTATCCTTGTGGTGTAAATGTGTCATTACGTGTTGTAAATATTTCTGATCATCCATACAATCTTTATCAATAACTCCAATTGTTCTAACAGAAGGCAATGACACTCAATCTCGCCTTCGTGTTGCGGACCGCCGACATTTAAGGTACTTTGACTCGAATATATATACCTTTTGTTTGAATGAATTGACGAATTTCTGGATGCATTTAGAAAATCCAATTGATTCTCGGCTTTTCATCTTTCCTTTTCATTCAATCAAGTTGAAATTGTTGAAAAAGACAAGGAAAAGTGAACCTCATGTATCTAACGTTATGAGGTTTGGATTCTGCAGTGGCACATTTAAATTTGAGGAGAGACATATGGGACTTGTCCCTCATGGTCTTCACTGGAAAATCTGCGTGATGTTTTTAAATGATACGTTTGTTATTGGACATCGTTAATCATTTGGCCAAGGTTTAAGAGAGAAGAAATGAATTTTTAACTTTAATATAATTCTCAGTAAAGCTGAAGGTCCCGTCTACCCGTAGAGAACTGCTTGCAGCTATTAAATATGTGAAACATTTTAATCTTTATGGATACGGAGTGTCCTTCATTGCGGAAACTAATGATGCTTTAGAATGGATTTTAAGATCTAAAACATCGATATATTAATGGCTCGTTTAATTGAAATGACCATTGTCTCTGGCCTCAAAAACATTCTTCCTCCTAGAAGGCAACAATACAATGCTGACAGCCTAAGAGTAACAACCAGGAACTGGTAAATTACCTGCACATGCAAATCAGAAACGAGTTCAGCAACAAAAAATATGAAAGAGGAGTCTCAGAATGAGGCACAGCAGTAGTCCATACATCAAAAACAGGATGTAGCAGTATCTAGCATGATAAAACATACAAAAATACAAAGATCATAGCCGCTCAAACTCCGAATGAGACTGTCAGCTTTGCATAGTTGGAAAACTAAATAAGACTCCATTATGGCATGAAATTTATCATCTTTCACAAGAAAAGAAATTATAGTAGCTCAATGGGATTGATGTATACTTAAATGTAGCATTCTATATAGATGTGTCGCTTTCTGATTAAAAAATGTACGCATGATGTGTAACTGTTCACATACTCCCTTGAATAGATAGAATTAAAACTTAGTACATAAAACAAACACCTTTCTAAACTTTGCTTCCTATAGATACTTGTGTCTCAAGTTATTAATGAAATTAAAGGTAAAGGATGAATGTTAGTATATATATATATATATATATATATATATATATATATATATATATATATATATATAGTACCTGTTCGAATGATCGCGGTTCACGGTTTCAACTCTTAGTATGTTCATGGGCAATAAAACATTTAATTGAGAAAACCAGTCAATTTACATAATATCTTTGTACATAACTTTTCTGTTGCAATCCCAAGTTATGTAGTGATGCATATAAAAATGTACCTATGTAGAAAGCACAACGTGCGGTTAAGTATATTCAATTTGCGTTGTTTGTTTGTTACTTCGTTTTCCATTACTTTACATGCTGTTACAAATTTTGTGTTGCGCTTGACCTTCTACAAAACCAAATTTGTTTTATACTTGCTATGGATCATTTATATTTTTTTAATAGAATTATTATGTATCAACTATTTTTGCATGAGTATGGGTTAACTGTTATGATTATTTTCTTGTCCTTACTCAATAACATTGTGTGTATCGCATTTCTTATCCTAACTATAACTAATATTTCATTTACAAAAGTTAGGAACCTTCTAAAAGGTTATTTTCCATTAGGAAATACAATTAAATTTAGCAAAATATTAATTGTGACCTGAGGACAAATAGAAGACTAATCTTACTTTTCTATGAATTATTTATTCGTGCCTTAAGGTTTGAGTAGAATAACTTGCATTATAGTTTGTGTATAGCTGTTCAGTTGAGACAGAATTGTATTATTCAAAATACTTATTAGGCAGAAATAGAAAAAAAAACTCATCAAAGATACAATTTTTGGAAACAGAATTGAATTTATAGTGAAATTTTAAATCAGGATAAATTTTTGGACTATGTTACTGTAATTAAACAAAGACTGCTGGCACATCAACACTAAACGGGCCACGACATTATTATCCATTTTGTTTTTTCCATTTTTTTATCAGACATTTGACATGTAAGACTTGTGTGTGTAATTCTAGGATTTTTGCAAATTAATTATCAATACCATATATTCCTTTTTGTATCTTATTTGTGCAATCTATGAAACTAAGTTATTTGTTGAAATTTTAAAAGCATATTGCATCTTACTCCTTTTGATTACTTTTTCTAAGACGATACAGTCGTAATAATACGTAAAATATGTTATATATTTCAGATGTATGTAACCAATAAATATCATTACTTGTTACCATTTATATTTGTTGCTGTTCCATTTGAAAAAAAGTTATAGTCTCAGTTGCAAGGCTGAGTGGAAAATCGATTTTATTGTAACTTTGACACTTGACATGTGTATTTAATCTATATAAGAACTTACACTCTTATATCGATTACAGTGTCTATAAAGACGTGGCTTACCGATGACACCTTTTACTGATCCGTAATGTTAAGTAGGAAAAAAGCTGTTAAATCAGCAAGTATGTTTTTCAGAAACCCAGAAGACGAACCAAAATAAATCCTTTTACATGTTCCTGATTCCTGAACTACTTTAGTCTCCTTTGATAAAGTATGTGCCACAAAGAAATCGAAAATATATCATCGGTGTTCATTTTCCTTTCCATGGGAGTAATTGCAATTTTCCCATTATCTTAATGACGTGTGAGACGAGCTTCTAAACGGAACATAGTAGACTTCTGCCAACTTAATTACCATCATGAGCATTATGTCAATGTCAATATTGGCAATCACATACATCTTTTATCCAGTGTAATGTATTAATTTATTTCGAAATTGCATATTTGGCTGCTTCACTTAATGTTTATGTCAAAACCTGCTGAACGAGTTAAAGAACACTATACGGGCGTACAATAAACACACATGCATGCATGCATACATACATACAGACATACGGACAGACAGACAAACAGACAGACAGACACAAATACATACATACATACATACATACATACATACATACATACATACATACATACATACATACATACATACATACATACATACATACATACACATATATATATATATATATATATATATATATATATATATATATAGATATATACATAAATATATATATATATATATATATACTTATATATATATAATATATATATATATATATATATATAATATATATATATATATATATATATATATATATATATATATATATATATATATATATATATATATATTTGAATTATTCATTCGTGCCTTAAGATCTGAGTAGAATCACTTGTATTATATTTTGTGATCAGTTGAGACGGACTTGTATTATTCAAAATACTTATTGAGTAGAAATACAAAGTGCTCATTAGAGATACAATTCTTGGAAACAGAGACTTGAATTTATGGTGATATTTTAAATCGGGACAAATTCTTAGACTATGTTACTGTAATTAAACAAAAACTTCTGGCATATAAGCACTAAACGGGCCACGACATTATTATCCATTTTGATTTTCACTAATGTTTTTAACAGATGTTTAACATGTAAGACTTGTGTGTGTAATTCTAGGATTTTTGCAAATAAATTATCAATATCATATATTCTTTTCTCTGTGTAATTCCTGGATTTTGCAAATTAATTATCAATACCATATATTCCTTTGAACATTGCAATTAGTCCCATGGAAAGGAAAATGAACACCGATAATATATTTTCGATTTCTTCGTGGCACATAATTTATTAAAGAACATTAAAGTAGCTCAGGAATCAGGTACATGTAAACGGATTTATTTTGGTTCGTCTTCTGGGTTTCTGAAAAACATATATATATATATATATATATATATATATATATATATATATATATATATATATATATATTAAAAACAGAGACAGTCATACACATAATTATATTGTTATAAAGGATATACATTTATCAATTAAGGACACGCGGTTCTAATTGTATTGACAAATGTGAACTAGCCTGGAAATGGGTGAACATTAGAGTATATATGGGTTTGTTTGACCAGGATTGCTTAATAACAAAAGATATGTTTTAGAAAAAAAAATCTTTGGAAACCTTATCCTTTTTGAAAGTAAATAAAAATAGAGACATTGTTTTATTGATGGTGTTTCAGTTCTTTAATAGTCTTGAGTTTGGAACACTCATTACTAAAATTAAGACCTGACTCTTTGGTACGGAATTGAAAGCACATGGTTCAACCATATGCATGTCCAGAAAAAGCGGCGGCTCATATACTTTCCTCTACACAAAAGCTGACTTCCAGGTTTCATCTATACTGATAAATTTAAGATTTGTCATGAGCACTCAAATATTTTACGCTATTGAATTTTTAATATCATGATGTTTGCATAGGTCTACTATGGGAACTGAATTAGTACCGTGATTCCTTAAGAAAGAAAAGAAAATTTATAAAAGTTATGATTTCTTAAGAAAGAAATAAACTTTATAAAATTGTATATAGTGCATTTGTTTTAAGGACATTAGGATCTAAGATATCTAATTTATGAATCCAATTCCAATATATATATATATATATATATATATATATATATATATATATATATATATATATATATATATATATATATATATATATATATGCATGCATGAAGGAAAAACCGAGTAGAGTAATTACTGGTATTAAAATCTGTTGAAATATTAGAGGACACATGAGAATCTCTATAAATTGTATGACACCGTTGATCATTCATTCTCTTAGAATCCGGTTAATGTGTTTGTCGAATATATTGCATATTACATTTTCACAGGTTATCCAATAAATCATACAATTAGTGTTATAACGTAGAGAAAATGCATCTTTTTTATTAGCACTTCTGAAAATTAATACTAATACTTGCACACTGATAGCATCGGTATCTATTGCATTTAAATGACGAGAATTGTCTTTCTTGTTTTCTGCCTGTTTAGGTCTCATTAGAAAATCTTGCAAATTTGTGGGTCTTAAATAAGCAAGAATATACAATTCAAATTTTATGAATTAACTGCAGTTTTTATGTTTTGTTTGGAATTTAATGGTTATGTGATATTGATCTGGAATATTTTGCACATCGATAAATTCTCCGGATAATTTTTGATTCCCTGTGTCCAGATCATTTGATGTTTAGTTTTATCTATAGCAACGATTTAAAACCTAATAATAACAACAAAAAGCTACCACCCACCCACTCCTGCGATTTTCTATCAAAAATAAAAACCCGCATATTAAAAACGACCATTACAAGTTAAATCAATGTAATTGCACAGACTTTCTTTGACTCCAACACTCAATTCTTTTACCGAGGAGAAAATATGAAACAATTTGAGCTGGCTTGTAAATGCACGATCACCACTCCACATACAAATTCAAGTTTTGACATTACAAAGAAATATCAGGTTAGTGTCCCCTTTTAGAGAAAAGAAGTTGATAAAATTGTCCCGAGTTTTCAAAAAGTTGCGGAATTTAGAAATGGCCAATGGAACGTTGGACGCAGCTACAACAATGTACACTAAGTGGTAAAGCTTGTGATATTTACCAAACAATGTCAGTACAACATAGTTCTGACTTTGATTCAGTTAAAGAGTGCATCTTAAGAGGCTATACGTTAGTTCATGAGGATTATCGACAAAAATTCCAAAACTATTAAAATGAAGCTGGACAAATTTTGTATGTCAAATTTGAAAGAGAAATGAGCATTCAATTAAAAGGTGATGCTTAGCCAAGAAAGTTGAACATGATTATGAAAGTCTCGAACGACATGTGTTACTTAACGAGTTTAAGAATTTTGTCCCTAATGACATAAAGAATCATCTTGACGACTGCGAGCTTGTAACCTTGGAAAATGCTGCTCTTGCTGCTGACAAGTACTCATTAACTCGTGTAAAATCCCTGTTGTAGGCAAATCATTTAGTCAACAGTCTACTAGTAGAAAGGTATTTTAAGCCTATAATGCTTCCTCCTAAAACTCAGTCTGCCACAACTTCTTTAAATCAAACTTCTGATAAATTTGATTCAACATTTTTTTTTCCACCTACGTGTACCTATTGTAAGAAAAAAGGACACGTCATTTTTGAGTGCTTAGAATTGAAATATAGGCATAATCAAGATAGATCTATCTCAAAAGCTCTTATTTCTAAAAGGTGATGGTCACGGTCATGTATTGAAAGCAATACATTTGCTGGGTCTAATAAACCCCATTCTGATTTTATTATGGAGAATTATGAACCTTTACAGCAAACGTTTTATGTCACTATTTGGTGATTTAAACAATTATGTTCTATTAAACTTAAAGAGACACAGTAGCTTCTCAGTCTTTTATTATCCGGCACATTGCTTTTTTCTAAGAAGTCATGTTCTAATGAGTGTTCTCATTCAGTGAGTAGAGTGCGGCTTAGTTAACGCTCCTCTCCATTCTGTATATTTTGTCATCAGGATTAGTTTCAGGACCTGTGACAGTTACTAGGCAACGACATAGCTGAAGAGAAGGTTGTGCTTAATCCACTTGTAACTGACAAGCTTTTTTGGATCAGAAAGTGAATTATATTGAATTGTAATAACCTCATTTATATTCAGTTTGTGCAGTTAAAATAGCTATGGTAAAAAAGCTCCTAATAAGGAAAATATTTCTTTAGCTGACACATGTATTGGTCAGTGTTTTGATGAGATCACTTTCACTCCCAATTTGGATCAATCACATGGTATTAACACAGCGGTCCTCTTCTAAATACTCATTTTCTTTTATCTAATCACGGTGACAAACGAAAATGACTTATCGTAAAACAAGAAAATAATACTGAAATCTCCTGTTTATTTCAGAGGGCCATTAGTGAAACTGAAGCTACTGAAGTACCTATCTTTTAAAAATGGAAATTTTATGAGAAAGTGTAGACCTCGCGAGGTACAAAATCTAACAGACAGAAAATACCTAGTTTGGCCCATGAAACTCCTCTGATTGGTCATTTAGGGACTTATGAAACGAACCACAACATCTTAACACACTTTTATTGGCCAAAAATCAAAAGTGATGTTTGTAAATTTGTACATTACGTCATACATGTCAAATGGTAGGAAAACGAATCAGACGATTGCTAAGGCTCATGTGCAACTCATTCCTGCATTTGACGAACGATTAAACAGATTTATGGTCAATTGTGTTGGTCCCTTACCTAAGAGCAAGTCAGGCAATCAATATTTATTGACCATTATTTGTGCGTCAATAAGATTACTACAGGGAATAACTTTGTTAAAAAACAAAACCATACAAAACGTTTGATAAAGTGTTTGACTCCATTTGGTGTTCCTGAATATGTCCAATCGGATCGAGAGTCAAATTGTATGTCTGGAATTTTCCAGAATGCTATGCACGAATTAGGCATTCAACAATTTATATCTTCTGCCTACCACCTAAGAGCCAAGGGGCTTTCGAAAGATTTCATCTGACCTTAAAGAATATGATTTGATCATATTGCTTTGGTACGAGTAAAGATTTGGATGAAGGCATTCGTTTACTTTTGTTTCATGTTAGGGTTTCCGTTCAAGAATCTTTAAATTCAGTCCTTTTGAGCTAGTTTTCGGACATAATATTCGTCGATCTTTGAAGTTGTTGAAAGAGAATCAACTTTCTAATGATGAGACTGAGCGCAATCTTCTTTATTTTGGTTTTGATTTAAAGTACAAATTGCCAAAGGTTTTTGAGGTCGCAAGAGCAAATTTGCGCTCAACTCATTCCAGAATGAAATCAAAATATGATAGAAACATAAGGGATATGATTTTGTAGCCTGGTCATAGCGTTTTATCTCTCTTGCCCATTCTCCAAATACCCCTTTAGGCTATGTATTATGTTTCATACACTGTTAAAAAAACATAAATGATTTAAATTACATCATAAATACTCCTGGGAGGCGAAAACAAATACAATTTTGCCAAATTAACATGTTATAAAGAAGTATGTGGAAAGAGTTAGCCATGTAAATCATGAATTTAATTTAATTCTACAAGTCCCAAACACTGACGATATAAGTGAAGAAATTCAATCGGACACTGTTGATGATGGAGCAACAAATCTTTGAAATTCCAAAATTGTGAAAAATATGGACCAGAAACCTTTGCATTTACAACAACAAGAAAGGAATGAACATAAGCAAGTATTATTTGAAAATGACCAACTGTTTCCATATATTCCTACTGGTGCAGACAAAATATGTAATGACGCTGAAATTGTATATTCATAACCTGTAAAACATCACCCATATAGGATGAACCCTCTCAAGCAGAATACATGAAAAAGGAAATTCAGTGTTTGCTGATATTGATGTCGTAGAGCTCAGTAAAAGTGATCGGACTTCATTATGTATACTTGTTCTGAAACCAGATTAAACTTTCATTATTTACACTGATTACAGGATGGTGAATAGTGTGACAAAAGACAGACTCCTTTAAATTACTAAAAATTGTTGCCTGTATTGATAAAATTGGAAATGCCAAATACGTCAACAAATTTAACCTTCTGAAGGATGTTGGCAAATTTTCACCAAAAGAAACGGTAAAATAGATTTCGATATTGGTGACTCCAGATGGAGTCTATCAATATCAGTATAAAATAATGCAATTTGGGATGAAGCATTTCCCAAGTATTTTTCAACGCTTGATGAATATGATTGCTTCCGGTCAAGATAATTGTGATGTCTATATTGATGATGTCATCATCTACACTGACATCTGTAAAGAACGTCCTACAAAGATTCAGAAAATTCGTCAACAGACTGATTCAAATTTGACAATGAATTTATTTAAATATGAGTTTTGCCTTGCCTGTGTAACGTTTCAAGGACATAGTGTGAGACATGGTCAAATTAAATCCATAGATGCTACGATCAATGATCTCTCTGATTCCCCTATGCCTGTCAGTAACAAATAACTGATGAGATTTGGGAGTATAGTTTGCTGCTGCCTGAAATTTCGTACCAATTTTTCCAACATTTCTCAATACCTGACAATCCTGCTAAGTAACAATACAAGTTTTTTTTGGACTGAAAATTATCAGGCGGCTTTTGATAACCATACACAAACGTACGCCAGATCTCAGAGCTCCATATTCCAATCAATCTTTTAAATTATATGTTGATGCAAGCCATGTTAAGGGTGAAGCAGTATTGATTCAAGAAAATAGAAATGGTGTTGATCATCCGGTGTGCTATTTTTATAAGAAATCAAATAAGCACTAAAGAAACTACTCAACAATCGACAAGGTATGTCTGGCTTTAATATTGCCATAACAACATTTTGAAGTTTGCATTAGCTCAGCTCCTTCTCCGATCACAACCCCCTTAATTTCATCAACAAGATGAAAAATAAAATTCAAAGATTATTAATGTGGAATTTGTTTTTGCAAGAATATAATGTGGACACCAGGCACATCAAAGAAAAAAGACAATTTGATTGAAAATGCTATTCCCGTGTATAGAAATATTATTTCACGCACACTTTGTATAATTTACAAAAATTTTCTTATGTAATTTTGTTTTACCTGATGTATAATTTGCATTTGGTAAAAAGGAAGCTTTATTATATAAATCGTTCAACTTCTTTATGGGAGAAGTATTATGTATATATAATTAAATTGCTTGTTTTTCAGTTTTATTTTTTTGTATTCTTTTTGTTTCATTAGAGTTTATAATTATGATTATTTTCATGGGATTTGATACTTTTTCAGGTAAATTATTTTATTTAGAACCAAAAACCTATTACAGAAGCACTATTTTAGCTAACTCTATTTCAAATAGTTTGCAAACATCCAGCGAAAACGATTGGTTATTTCCAAGGTCATGTTAACCCACATGTTACCCATGTGAATAAATTGTTTTATCTTATAATTGGTTCTTCATTGGGGCTACAATGGTCTACGTGATAAATTTCTTGTAGTAAGTGACCATTTGACCAATTACGTAATATAAATTTGTGTTTAAGATTAACCATTTGAGTGCTTTTCATATTGCTAGAAGAATTTGTTTTATGTGTTTTTTTCCTTTGAAATTAATAATTAATTCTCTATGAAACTACAAATGTAATTCATGTTTATAAAAGTTCTTGGACAAAAACGTTCATTGGAAATACTTTGGAACTCTAAAGCATGAATATTGTTCCTGATTCACCAGATTCAATTCGGAACGTTTTACTCATCAATGCTGCATTCATCTGACTTGATCGTCCGCTACATTTGAACTTCACCTGTAATCTAACTTGAATTAATTTAGGTCATTTTAGTGATAGGGCTTATATTTTTAGAATCCAACATTTTTGATTATATTAGAAAACTGTAAATCCTTTTCATATTTTATTGTGTTCTCTATGGAAATAAATTATATTTGTTAAAATCTGCAGAGCTTGTTGGCTTCTCTATTTTCTTATTTACTTAATAAATTCTGGATTTGTAATTATATATATGAATGCATACATACATACATACATACATACATACATACATACATACATACATACATACATACATACATACATACATACATACATACATACATACATACATACATACATACATACATACATACATACATACATACATACATACATACATACATACATACAATGATTTGACGTTTGGTTTTATAGTACTTTTGGAAACTTTCGTAGAAGACTGTTGTATGCAGAAACATTGAAATAAAGCCAGAGATCCCTAAAGTTTATCCTGCTGTCTAAGTAGCGACGAGGTAACGTTTTAGAAAATGCAGCTGATTCAGTGCTAAATTGAGACTTATCATATCAAGTTATTAGTTTCCTTATTATATCATGCCCCGTTACATTCTCCTCGCTATAGTGTACAGGAATACCGAACACTCATTCCACACGTGAAGCCATGTAGCCATTAATCAATCAAACGATATGCCGTTATTACCCAGGAGAATCTAGATATCTTCATCAATGTGCTAAGGAATCCCTCATCAGTGAAATGTCTATATTTGGCTTTAGTTGTGGTCTCATAGCGCGGAGTTTTGCAATTCTTTCACATTTGCTTACTCTAATTCGCCAGTCGTTGGTACTTAGTCTGTCGTTGCCCATTCTGCACTTGCTTTACATGAACATTGGCTTACATTGTATTCAGCCATTATTTCTGTTTTAACTTTGAATCACTTTCTGAATTGAATTCTTAACACATTACACAATGACGGATGACACCAGATACCTAAGAGATAATGGTTTGTTTCGTTAGAACAATGAGTGGGTGAAACTACTAGTTTATCACCCATGAAATGAATTATCTATGTTATTCCCTCTCGACAAACATGTTTCTTTGTAATAAAGCTCGAACGCATTCACACGATAATTCGTATAACGGAATGAAGTAGCCAATTGTTTTGCTTGTGTTCTGTTGTGTTTTGTGTACATCCACATATAATCTAGCGGCACCTACGCTATTATCATTCCTAATTAAAAGTAACAGAACAAAGAGAAGAGTTTTAAAATTATGTTCATAATTGGATTCGAGCGTGGTCCTCTTGTGTGACAGGTCGACATTTTATCACTGCTGCAAGAGACTGATAACATGACTCGTGGCATGGTTTGGTCATAATGTTATCGATGCCTCCTGGAAAAAGTCTTAGTGAAAATTAAAATATTGAAAACTCTTTGAAGTCATGTAGTAGCATGTAATAATATAATATTGTTCTCATCATATATGTTATATGATTTGTTCTATGAAAAATTCAATATTGCATGCCATGTTTCTCATTGAGGAGCAGGTCATTTTGTGCTTTTCCTAGTGAAAATAATTACATAACATGTGAATACCTTTTGTAACTAACGTTTACCGTTTTATATGCTTAAAGAATAACCATATTCCTATAATACATTTAGGGATAGGATCGTATTATTGTAATATATGCAGGAATATGTCAATATAGGTATATATGTCATACGTTTAGGGATGAGTCCATATTCTTGTTATACATTTAAGGATAGGTCCAAATTCTGGAAATACATTTAGGGATAAGTCGAATTAAGCAACATGTGTGAATGGAATTCATCCAATCCTAAAGAGACAATACAACAGCTTGATATAGACACTGTTGTTAAAGAAAGTTTAGAAAAAGCAATTGTAATTTTAAATATATGAAGTGTAAAGCTTGATCTCTAATTTCATATGAATTGGAAATCTTGAAAAATGAAAAAGACCGCCTATAAAATAAATACTGATAAATGAGATTGAATCATGAATCAATTACTTGTATTAAGCAAAATACCAAGAGAAGAACGTCCGAAAGATGAAAAAAAAAATTACTGATGAGAAACAAAATTATGAAGCTAGATAACGATATTTTTTAATGGATGGCAAGATTTGTCTGTTTCTTGTTATTACAAATGTACTTCTACATTATAAACTATTCAAGCTAGGAATGGAATGATGAAAACTAATGAAAATAATGGTTACACACATCATGTTCCAAAATGGCTACATCTTAGGGATGTGATGTAATGTTATAACTTTCTTCTATCTTTTTTCATAAGACAGCGCTCAGTCTGTCATACCATATGCTGATAAACAGACTGTTTCGGTTTACCTTTGAAAAAAAAATATAAAAGATTTTTAAACCAGTACGCATGCAAGAGTTAACCAAGGACTACCTAATTGCTATCGGTATGTTGTCGCGCAATATTGCGAAATAAGCAATTTTCAAGCATTGATTCAAGTTTTCATTCGATCTGAGTAATATTGGGGCACTTTTGGGTCAAACGGTAATTATCACTACGCAAAAAGTTTCATATGGGGACACTTGCGATCCAAATATGAATTTATCATGGCAAAGGTTTAAGGGGTCAAAAGGGAAATCCAGTTTATAGGATCAAACTTGAACTTAAAATGTATTGATACCTATATGTAATTTAATGGCTTGTGCATTACTTTTAAATTCTTTTATTTTATTTTGATTTTATTACATGTTATTGTAATGATAACTTTATTAAATGGATTTGGCAATTATTTCGGAAAATTCAGTTTTCTGTTTTGACCTGATAAAACAAGCCGTTCGTTGCTACATGTTAGTTGTAGCTCATCTAGTTCCTGACCTTGGTTCAGAATTGATAAACACAGAATGAAAATCATTTGTCGTAATTAAGGTCATACTTGGCTTGTGTGTCAGCTCTGTTGTAAACAGCATTTTTTATTGTTGAATCTTATAGTAAGATTCGTTCAGTACAATAGGACCCTGTATAGCCTACGTGTTAATTGAAATTAGTTTACTCCGTTGTTCAAACTAAGTGACAACGTAACCCCAGAATGTGATCTAACTTTGCCGGTTAAAACGGATATTTTGTAGTGGATTTAGTCGGCCATAATTTACACATTCACAGCTCAAGGTGTTTTTAATGTTGATGCCAGTTTGATTCAAAATAGTTATATTTTTTAGGATTTAATATTTTATATATTTCCTGGAAAATACCAATGATATAAATATTTTTGGACAAAGACATTTATTGGAAATTATTCGGAATTCTAAAGCGGAATTTAATTCTTGATTCATAAAATTCTACAAGGAAATGTTGACACGACAACACAAACCTGGTTATATAAGAGGTCATCTTGAAACTGCATCAGTATTCGAACTTTAATTTAAAACTTTTCAGTGATATGAATTATATTTCTAAATTCCAGGAATACGTTTTGGATTATATTCACAAACCGTAAGTCCTTTTTTATATTTTACCTTGATTTCTAGGGAAATAAACTATTCTGTTAAAGTTTAAAACGCTTATTTGCTTCACTCATTTCGTTTGCTAATTTTGAACGAGCCTACACGTAACAGTATGTATGTATGTATGTATGTATGTATGTATGTATGTATGTATGTATGTATGTATGTATGTATGTATGTATGTATGTATGTATGTATGTATGTATGTATGTATGTATGTATGTATGATTGTATGTATGTATGTATGTATGTATGTATGTATGTATGTATGTATGTATGTGTATGTATGTATGTATGTATGTATGTATGTATGTATGTATGTATGTATGTATATATATATATATATATATATATATATATATATATATATATATATATATATATATATATATGCTATCATATGGAAAGGGCAGTAGCGTACTTTACACTCAACTTACATATATAAAAACATGCTATCACACAAGGCATTGAGTGTTTATAGACACGCTATACATTGTACACGCTTACGATAGCAGTAAGAATTTTAAGTACTAGTAGCAAACATAGTTATACACAACATACACATATATCTTTTCTAGAGATCTGTGAATCCCTGAATTTGGCCCAAGGATTTTGATAACCAATGAAGAGTTCTAACATATACAAAACCGTTTCACAGTTCTTCGCACATACTTTGTCTCTTAGCTGTTCTGTAGACCTTGACCCTTTTATGTATCCTTGCCTTTCTACGTACACCTTTCGTATCCATGAGACTAAGTAATCTTTGTGTTGGTATACCATGCCTGTATAGAACACATTGTTAATTCGCTCTCTTTCGATCTCGAAGCAAGGGACCGACCATTTCATTTTGGAAAGGGGAAGGGAAAGGGCGAGGGCGCTTGGGTCTCTTTCGAGACAAAGTGTCCAATTTTCAAATAACTTGAAACTAATATTCTTTCTCTGGGTAAAATATAACAAAGAAAATAAATTATTGTCTTGAACATGGGTCTCCTACACACGGCCCGCGAACCGCATACGGCTTGACGTGCCCTATCATGTGGCCCACAAACTGATTTGAGTCAGAAGGTGTCATGCGAGATAACAAAGGTGGTACGACCCTTGAGCCATCGAAATGCATTGAATATGTAACGAATAGTCAAATGTATGGGGTCTGTAACGTGTAGACAAATGTACGGAGTCTGTAACGTATAGTCCAATGTATGGAGTTTGTAACGTACAGCCAAATGTATGGAGTCTATAACATACAGCTAAATGTATGGAGTCTGTAACTCTGTAAATTATAGCCAAATGTATGGAGACTGTGATGAATAGCAAATTGTAAGGAGTCTGTAACATATATCCAAATGTATGGAGTCTGTAACATATAACCAAATGTATGGAGTCTGTAACACATAGCCAAATGTATGGAGTCTGTGACGTATAGCCAAATGTATTGAGTCTGTAAGATAGAGCCAAATGTATGGAATATGTGACGTATAGCTAAATGTATGGAGTCTATAACATATAGCCAAAAGTATAGAGTCGGTAACTATAGACAAATAAGAGATTAGCCAGAAATTCAGGAAATAATATATATCCTTGATGCAATAGAAAAAGCAAAGCTTTTAATAGAAGAAACGTTTATTTTAAATCAAAATATATTCCTTTTAACAAAGTGTAATAACTAAGACAGATATAGAGATGAATGTAAAAAAAACAAACAAACAACATAATTTGAAAGAATTTATGAGACAATTTACCTACTTATCACATAATCAAGATTTTTCCTCCTATGGTAAGGAAGGGGAAGTTTTGTGACAAGAAATGTATCTAAAGCCGATAAAGAACAGATTTACAGGCAGGTATGCATTTTGACTGCCCCAAAGAAAAGTGATGAATAAACAATAACCATTATTAAACGTTAAAATAAAGAATTATTATTCAGTTTAGCCTGCCTGTCACAATCAATGCTAAAAGAAATCTAAAACAAATATGAATACTAGCAACTTATAACTAAAATGGCCATTAGTGAAATATAATTTGATTTGAAACCGAGCTCTTCACAGAAATTCTCAAAAGTAATATTAAAAGATGCAAAATGTAATTTCCTTTTCCATTTACAGAGATGTGTGTGATCATGAGGTGCATAGCTCATTTTTAAACAAAATATCACAGGAAACACCCAATGATTTTTTTAGTTAGAGATGAGACAGATTACCATCTACAATCTGAAAACTTGACATGGAAATTTGATCTTAAACAGTAGGTCGTTATAAATACGGTCAACACTTTACGAGCGTTGAGGCAGGTAGATAACGTGAATACAAACATGCATGTTCATGACCATGCATGACTATGAATCTGAGACACAGTCATGATTATTTTAAATGAGGAAACTCAACGTACATCTAAACCCGACGTTAGTTTAGTATTGTCCCCTGCTTGGTATGCTCCATAGCGGAGTGCAACGCGTGGAGCATACTAAGCAGGAGACAAGACTAACGTTTTTTAAACGCTATTTTGGACTTATTTTCATCGAACACGATCTTAGTTTCGCCATTGTTGGACATTTATAATCAGACAGAAAAGTTTAGAAATTCAAATTAAACTCTATGAATTCTTTTAAAAGTGTTCCTGGAGGTTTCGCTATTAATTTTAGCCGCTAACATTAATAGTTTCCTATAACGTAAATTTGTACATCTTGCTGGAGATTACCGAAGGAAAATCAATCCATTTTCAACATGAAGCAAATTATTGTTAGTTTTCGCTTAGGATATTAAACCTGCAGCTTTCCAAGATTCCGCAGATCCTCTCACCACCACCACTATGCACTAGAAATGGAACAGGGACATAATTTCAGCACTAAAAGATAGACATGGGTACACTGTTCTCTATTATATCCTATTATAGAGAACGTACTTTATGTACATGTTTGACAAATTTCATTAAGAAATTCAGAATAATTCCTGATGCTAATGATAGCGCTTGCAATTAATCAATACTAACCCCATCCTCATCTTTATAGTTTTAATCTCGGGCAGTCAATGTTATATTGAATTTTTCCTCTGACATGGAAACTCAATATCGACTATGCGCATCTCACTGTCATTATAACAACCTGGAAAGATCACGCTAACCCTCATGCATCTCGATTTTGAGATATTTTCATTTGTATCAGACATACTTAAACACGTTAACTATGTTGGCCATTCATTTGAAGCCCAAGTAACGCATTTAATCTCCTGTAGTAGTATAAACAGCAAAGCAGGTCTCGAAACAAACGAATCCATTTTAGAACCGAACTCAGAGTAAATGTAAACCATATTTGTGTGTGGAGTTATAAACACAAGGCTCGCATTTATTCGGCTCACACAAATTTCTCTAAAGTTTGAGGAGATGTCAAAATACGAAACTAAGGAATAAAGGTACAAAATACGGGGTGGGAAGAACTTTAGGTGAAATTATATTGTAATCAAGCATAAATATCAAAACTAGCTCTGAGTGAGGCATTACACAAGGTTTGTAAATTGTATAGGCCTTTTTCCCACAAAAAGATGACTAAAGTAGCAACATGTGAGATTATATTAATTCATATATAATATTGGTACTCCTGCTTGCTTTTATAATTGAACAAGTATCTGGCGTGAATGAACAACTATTAACACCTCTGGTTCAACCAGAGTTATCTCTCTTAGGTTTATATGTTCTTATCAAATATTGTTCTCGTGACAGTGTTTTGTGAATTTTGCAGTATAAAAGACGGTATATTTGACCAGATCTTAACATTTAGGTCTATGAAAAAGAGATAGCACTGTGATGCTATAAACAATTGACATTATCATCAGCTCGATCGCGTAACTTCCTACAGTTATTCACTTCATTCTGCTCTTGAGTGCAAGGAATTTTCCAGTTTCAAAGTATCTCAAAATAATTATCTCGCTTTATCTCGCACACTCTCATAAATTAAGAAACGAGGCGTTCACTACTGGGCGGTGAATAGTATAGTCTAGTCTTATTTTAAAACAAAACACATAAAATACATTTATGCAGAAGCAAATCAGTTTGAATTTCAGTATCAGTTTGATGCCAAATGGAACAATAATTTTCCATTCCGTTATACATATTTGAGATAATTCCAAATCACTGAGCATAAAGTACTTGAATTTATTATTATTGTTTTTTTTTTAACAAAATTAACTATCCAGAGCACAGGCGTATTAAATTGCCAAGTAAAGCTTGGTTTTCTAGCGATTTAGATAAGTGTTTTATATTAGTGACAATATTTACAGGTAGATTACAGTTAAGTGTCCTATATCGAGAGCAGGCGAAGAATTCTGGTGAAGAATTTCCTTTTGTAAGGTTAGTCTTTATTAACAATTTATTGTGCATTTTAGCGGATCCTTCCACTAATTGACATGAGTTGGTATATACGATTTTTGTAAGCAGATTTTGTCCATTTGTATTAAGAGATATTGTTTGAGGGTTTTTTTTCTGATTAAAAGCTACTCTCTTGCAAACAAGGTGGAAGTAAATGAATTATATGATCAGGAGACTAGTTGTTGTTAATTTGTAAAAGATTTAATAGACTTTACTTATGTTTCGTCTATCTAAGAGAGAAGGCGATCCAGTTTCAAAATGATTTGCTTTCGTCTTAGCCAGTTGTAGCTAAAAGTAATGATGGAAAAACATTCAGCAAAAAGGGAAGCATGGCTATTTCCTATTAATTTAGCAATTATTACCAAAGCCAATCTTCATTTTCTGGTCAAAGCAAATAACCTACACCCAAACGTGTTAGCCTCCTTTTGCTTCTTTAATAATTGAAATGAGGAACGGTTTCTCGTCCGACATGCATTTTGCGAAATGAATTTATTGAATCAAGAAGCAAAGGAGAGTTTTATGCACAAATTAAATATCAAATCAATGTGCTTGATATAAAAATTGTTAAATTATAATACAGAGGAACCTGGTTTATCTGGACTCCTTTTATCGGGAAATCTTGCTATCCAGATATTTTGCAACATAAATGGAATTCCTAAACGTTAATATGTTCCATTAATCCAGAAAACTTCGTTCCGTATCTGGAAATCAAAATAGGGAATCATAGCGTAAAATAAGGTTTGACAGTAATTATTTAAACTTCTGTTTATATACAAGTGTACTAAAGTGAATTAAAACCGAGTCTCTCTCTCTCTCTCTCTCTCTCTCTCTCTCTCTCTCTCTCTCTCTCTCTCTCTCTCTCTCTCTCTCTCTCTCTCTCTCTCTCTCTCTCTATATATATATATATATATATATATATATATATATATATATTCGTTAATTTATGTCAGCCATTATTAAATATACAAGTACTGCTAGGAAATACATCTACAAGTATATGATATTATGACATCGAAAATATAAATGAGCACTATTCAATTGTCAGGAAAGATCATCAATTCGAACAAATTCACTTGCAGCAAAGGTATTTGGATTTACGAGGTTCCAGAGTATACACTAGTAAGTCAACAAGATTAATAAATAAAACTATGCATAAGAATATCAGTCACCTGACCTGACCAAGCCAATGAAGCTCATAGCAAAAGATGTTTACGCACCCCGGTCCAAAACAGGTACCCGCAGTTTTCAAATTCGAAGGTCACTGTTGACACAGTGTGATCCTTACGGTGCGATGGCAAGCCCTTTCCCTTTGTGGTCATTCGGAAACACATTGTACACTACACGGTATTTTTGTACACTACACGGTATTTTTTTTTTTTGCAGTTGCAGTTCGAAACAGTCGTAAGCTAGGCCCTGTTCTTCGTTTTATAAAATCTGATCATTGACATCTACACTTCATTGGCAGCTTGAATATACAAAGCGTAAATTGAACAAAATGCGAATACATTCTTAATTACTTTAATTTGATACAAGAAATCATATAGGTCAAGTTATCCAAAATCTGAATCCACCCACCTACCTAAATGTGTAAATGATGTCATACTGGTTCTAAAAGACATTAAGGAAAAAGAAATTGGATTCTAAGCTAGTGCTACGTAAGAAGGCAAGAAGAAGCATCTTATGTGGAAACAAAGACGTCGACAAAAGAAAACTCAAAGAGAATAGAAAAATCAATGACATCCTGAGAGAACACAGCAGTATCATTACCTGCTAATAGGTACATCTCAAAACAATCACTATGTATTTCGTCCCCTTAGTAGACTTGTGTCCTGAATTTAAAATATCATTGTCGGACCACTAATTATTTTACAGCTAGAGGTCTAGTCTAATGGTTAGGAATAGGGAACAGAATAATGAATATTTGTGACACACCTATTCACTGGTAAATTGATTTATAATAATATATAGCACATGCTTTCTAAAGCTGAACAAAGTTTCTATCTACAATGCCTGGAATCATGCATGTTTTGCGTGCTTATAAAAAGAACAAATTATCTTTATTGTTTTAGCAAACAAAATCATTAAATTCTATTATAAATAAATTAGTGAACCAATCTCTATGTAGGTGGTAAGAGTGTTTGTATCCATAGATAACAATTAGCATCACTGCATTCCGTTTAGTATTCCGTTTGTTTTTCATAATCTTTTTTAAAATAAATTAAAATGCAATCAACCATTTTTGGAGTACATTATGGCAGACACAAGTAAAATTCCAAATTATAAAGAAAGTTTTTCAAAACAAGACTCGGCATTCACTCCAAAAGTATCGTAACCCGAACTTTTGTGACGTACTTCGTACACCGAACTTTGTGACGTACTTCGTACACCGAACTTTTGTGACGTACTTCTTTACACTTTTATGTTATTTATTATACCCTTGTTATAATAAACATTTCCTGGTTTGAAATGAAAATATCTCATACCAAACTTAACTTGAACGTTTCTTTCTACACTTGTCATTTGTCCAGTGTAATATGACTTGTTTATGATTTTAGATTGACAATGAAACTACAGGACTGATTTTGTTCTGTTACAATTACAGCCTGCATTCCTTATATTATTTATCTGCACCAAAAGGAGCTAGTATCCCCCATCATCTGTTCAGATGTACTTATGGTATTTTCTGAAAGACACCTACATTCATATATTTTTCATGTGAAAAATGATGCAAGCAAATAAAACTCTTATTTGCTAAAACACTTCTGAGTATTCGATTCTGTAAAACAAAAACTGTAATTAGGAGCATTTTAGACATCAATAATATCATCTTTGGAACAGGACTTAATGAAAATGGGTCGGTGGGTGTAATTTTAAACATCTTAATATATAAATTTCACTGGTACATATTTTATACCTGCAACTTAATATTGCGGACAAAAAGGAAATTGCGAAAAGCACGATATAATCTATTAAATTCACTGCATTTGTTCAGTCATTTTTATATATAAAATCCATAGGTAATTTCATACAATTAATAGGTGGTTTAGATGCTTACACTGCTCCGGTGGCCTAGTTGTTAGAGAGTCTGCCTCGGATTTGGGATGTCCCGGGTTCGAACTCAGGCCGGGTCATTTTACAAAACTTAAAAAATGTAGTAGCAACTGCATCGCTTGGCGCTCATCATTAAGATGTTAGTATTAGGACTGGTTATACTGGTTTCATGATAATATGACTGGGTGAGACATCATGCCACATGTCTGTGGCATTATGCTCCAGTGCTAGACAGTGGATTACAAAAACAGATGGCCGCTATCGCTTAACCGGCTTGAGGCAGCTGTCCGGATTTTTGTACCGTTTTCATTATCTATCTGCTTATTGTTTGTCTTCGTCTGCAGTATCGTGTTCAACATGCACTGGCTGTTCTATTTGAATGTGTTTCTTCGTCTTTTTGTATTGGAAACGATAAAAATTAGACTTTTTCTCATGTGTCTTGCTCCACGGTTGCAGCTTCCTTTTTTATGGGACACGCCGCCTTCACCTGTTACTCGTCAGTCCACCCGTTTATGCTATGATGGACCCTCATTAATTGCGTTAAATGACCGCTCCTTGCCTCTCCACATTACATTGTGAACTAGACTAAACGACCTGGGAACTATATTCATCATTTCACAACTGTAAAAGGAGCGTTGTTTCAAAACTGGCAGGCGTAGAACAGAAAAAAGATTTCCAGTTATCTCACTTTCGCCCTTTCCGACACAAAAATTAAAAAAAAAATTGGCCGTTAATTTAGACAATCAAATTCAAATTCCAATTGGATCGTCAACCTTTGTGTCAATCGTTGAAGAGATACAACTGCGCATTACATTATTCAACGCCCAAATCAGAAGTGTTCTCCGTGGTATAGCAGTGTTAGGGACAAGCTTCGCACTGCTAAAAGAGACCGTCGTGAAGCTGAGAGACATTGGCTTTCCACCAGACTCACTGTTCATAAACAGATATATGATGCCGCTAAGAAGAATGTTACAGACATAGTCCATGCAGCGAAATTCGCCCATTACGGTACTAAAATCACAGGAAGGTCAAACTGAAAAGAGCTATTTGATTGTACTAACAAGCTACTGTCAAGGAACAAATGTACGTCACTTCCAGCTAACCTTCTCTCGAGTCGATCTTCCGGACCTGCTTGAAAATTTCTTCCGTGACAAAGTACAAACCATCAGAGATAAACTTGTCAACACAATTTCATTTGACTCGTCATCACCATACAGTTGTGATACAAACTGTCAGCGGCAACCATTAGCAGAACTTGAACCTCTCTATGGATTTAGTACGTACAATTGTGATGAAGAATGCACAAAAATAAAGGGAACTGGATCCGATGCCGACCTAACTTCTGCTAGAGTGCTTGGATCCAATATTTCCATCACTAACTGATGTTATTAATACGTCTCGCTCATCTGGGGAATTCCCATCAATTTACAAAACTGTCTTTGTAAAACCTCTGCTGAAGAAACCAACACTTGACCATAATAATCTAAAGAACTACCGCCCACTTTCCAATCTCCTATTCATGTCAATAATCTTAGAAAAAGTTGTTTTATCCCAACTTGTATTTCATCTAAATTGAAACAGTCTTTTTACAATTTACAGTCTGCATATCGCCATCGACACAGTACTGCAACCGCTCTTCTGAAAGTAGTCAACGATCTTCTCTCTGCTTTGGATAGCGGTAAGACTACAGTCCTCACTCTCCTTGACATATCTGCAGCATTTGACACAATAGACCATGATATATTACTTCACCGTCTGCAGCATATATTTGGCATTCACTATACAGCCTTACCATGGTTCAAGTCCTACTTGGTCAACAGAACACAAATTGTGTCTGCAAATGGAAAACACTCCAGCCTAGTTGATCAATGCTGTGGTGTCCCACAGGGGTCTATTCTTAGACCTATTCTCTTCATTCTGTACACTCAGCCACTCTCAAGCGTAATAGATCATCATCCAGGGTCTCGCCAATTGTATGCCGATGATACCCAAATATACAAATCTAGCCATCCAGCTGAAGTTAAAGCTACCATCCAAGACATAGAGAGGTGCATTTCTGATGTGAAATCATGTATGACATGTAACAAGCTGCAGATATATGATGATAAAACTGAAGCTATCCTGATTACAAAACAAAGACTTTCTCATTCACATCCTTTACCTCAGACAATAAATATTAGCAACACCAACATTAAATTCAAGCAGTCAGTACGAAACCTCGGTGCCACTCTTGACAGTACTCTCTCATTGCATCAACATGTCATGAACATCTGCCGGCTGCATATCTTGAACTTAGAGGGATCTGTTCCATTCGCAAGTATCTGTCAGTTGATGCCACAAAAAACTTGCGTGTACTTTAATACATTCAAGACTGGACTATTGTAATTTAATTCTGTCTGGTTCATCTCAAGATCTACTTCAGAAACTTCAAAAATTTCAAAATACTGCTGCTCGGAACATCCTTAGAGTACCACAATCAGAGCATGCCTTTCCGCTGCTCTGTACCCTACACTGGCTATCCATACGATCCAGAATTAAACACAAAATGTGTTCTCTTTGCTACGCTTCACTGACGTGCTCCAGTCCAACAAACCTTTTTGACCTCACCCATGGGTAAGCGCCTGCAAGATGCTTATGCTCCTCTTCTGACACTCGCATTCTCAATATCTGCACAATGAAGTTGAAATCATATGGACAACGTTCTTTTGCATACCCAGGCCCAGCAATGTGGAACGAATTGCCAACTGCACTTAGATACAAAGAGACAGTGATCTCATTCAAGAGCGCCCTTAAAACCCATCTATTTCAACTGCAAAAACAGTCATAATGACCTAATAATGTGTTCTTTTTAACGTATTCTTACCTTAAAAATTTACAGCACGTTTTCGGTTTCTGATCTTGTGGCGTTTATTTTAATTTTTGTAATCATTTAATTATATATAGTTTGTTTTTTTATATTTTAAGCGTTGTCAAATGTTGTAAAGCGGTAACATAAAAGTTCAAAATGAAATTTTACTGTAATGGTTCAGGTGTGTTATTATGCGTAACTGATGAACATATGCACTATGGGAGATAACCTAGCCAATCCAATAAAAAATGGGAGACAACCTATCCAAGTACACCAATACATTGCAACATAATATGCTAAGCGTTAAAATTCTTGTGGCCAAAAGGTGAAAAGTATATAAATTTTAGCTCAGGTCCGATCAGAATAGTACAATAAGGAATGATAATGGTAAAGTTCTGAGATAATAAAAAATTACATGAGATTAAAAAAAGAATTGAACATTAAAATATTGGTACTGTTGGATAAAACAGTACAATAATTAGCAAACGACTTTTTGTTTAAATACTCAGACGAGAGAGAGAGAGAGAGAGAGAGAGAGAGAGAGAGAGAGAGAGAGAGAGAGAGAGAGAGATGATTCGACCAATTTGAGACCTTGAAATTAAGTTGTATGGTCTCTGCAGGTGAAATTAGTGGGGCCTCTCAACATTATGAGTTATAAAAATGTATTATTCACTTTTAGAATCAATGTATTCAACACAACAATCTATAACTATCTATAATATTGTAGCTCCCAACTAAAATTAAAACCTTAGAGGGTGATCAGTATTGAATAAACGAATGAAACAGAGATTCACCATTATTTAGTCGTACAAATGCCACTGTCATTCAATTTAGTTACCCTGCTCACATAGTAAAAGGAGAAGACTCACCAGAGTGCATATCTTGCAATGAGCCATTCACAGTTAAGCACTTTATGCTGGTGTGTTTCAACCTCCAACCTACGCGTAATCAATATTACAATGTGCAAGACATGAGGGAGCTCTTTGATACAGTTAGCATTTCTTATATTATAGACTTCCTTAAGGAAGTAAACATTTATTATAAGTTATAGCTTTTATGTTATCACCTTGAACATTTTTATGTGCTATATATGTACGTTCGCAAGATTTTTTTACTATTCAAATGTCTACGTTGTCATACATTATTTGCACTCCACGTTGATCGGGCAACTTTATTTATTTATCGCCGTTACCATTTTTATCGTTTTACCTTTAACTATTTGGTTTCGTATCACTGGTCGATAAAAAACCTGTTACCACTTGTAAATAATGAAGGATTTAACCTTCTGCATGGCGCTAAATAGCCTCATTGTGCTGGTGCGCCGAAAAATTCAACCAACCAACCAAACAAATGTTGTAATTTATGAAGCAAAGAATAAAAACATAAGAAAAAACAACTAATAGCTATCTTTCATGAAAAGAAAATGTAGCTGACAAAAATCTATGCACAAATACAGTTTAATGTGAGATTGGACTCTCCACACAATACCTACAAGACTATAAGATTACCATTTTAGTTGTCCTGTTCACACACATGAGAAGCATAGCTCAATAAAAACGGGGAGATAACCTATTCAAAACTAATACAATGACACAAAGAGATGTAAATTAAATATAAAACTCTTTGAAATGGATTACGCAGCATACAAAAAGAAATTATTCAGTCTCTGCAGAATGCTGTTAATGAATTCAAAAGTTTGAAATCAAGTTCAGTGGCAATAGTGCATTCTCAAAATATGTCACAAAACTCCAAGATGAGGTAAAACAAATGGATTTTGTGCGTGTGTAAATGATACCGGTACAACGAAATTTTCCCATGAACATATTCGGTACAAGGCATCAGAACAAAATCACAGGATGCTGATTAAAATGCACATAGAAATGAGATCCCATGTTGAATGCTAGAGTATAATGAAGAATTTTTGAAAATAAAGAGAAAGCGCTGTCATGCAGTGTTGTATGCTGTTATTCAGAGATAATGTAGGGAACATTTTTTAGTAACAAAGGTCATATCAAACGAGAATTTACGCTGCTTTGTTAACAGTGAGAACACGCTCTTTCTAACACTAAAATATAAAATATCAACTTATATCAACTCACTGGTACTAATGTCTATTCACTTCCGCATGGGACAAATGAAATACAGAGAGACATTTCAGCATTAACACGCACAAGTCTAAAAGTGTAAATAGGAAAATTCAAAGATGTTTACCAAAAATATAACATCCATGGGATATTGTAGCACAATACCTTATCGCCCATTTAATTCTGTAGTGAACTGCAGAAATAGTGTGCAATGAAAAATGTAGTAAATCTATATCAACTGTCTGTGAAACCCGAATAAAAAGCTCTAGTAGGGAGAAGTAACTAAAAACAAGACCAAATAACATATGAATAAAATAATTCAGTTGACAAAAGAAAGATCATACAGACAGAACATGTGTAAAAAGAAGACACTTTGTTCTGACTGTGAGAACTACTGGAGAAAGAGGAATCTTGCATAAATTCATACTGTTATATGACATTATAAAGAAAGAAGAATTTCGCATAAATTGATACTGTTATATCATATTATAAAGAAAGAAGAATCTGTCATAAATTCATACTCTTAAATCATATTATAAAGAAGATCAGAACTGAATATGACCAGTGCATTATAATTTTATAATTTGTCTTTGAAAGAGATTCATGGTGTTTGATGGTTCTTAAACAGCTCTCTCTCTCTCTCTCTCTCTCTCTCTCTCTCTCTCTCTCTCTCTCTCTCTCTCTCTCTCTCTCTCTCTCTCTCTCTCTCTCTCTCTCTCTCTCTCTCTCTCCTGACAGAATTGATCGACCATTTCAATTGGTGGGAGGGCACCTGGATACTTTTGGAGGAAAAAATGTACATCTCTCAAATAACTTAAATAACATATTCTTACTCAGGCTAACAGGAAGAAAAAACTAATATTTTGAAGTAAACGAAATCTCCCGGCTTGAAAGAAAATCTCAGTTAATAAATTATTGGTCCTAACTGGGCTTTTAAAGCTAGCGATCACAGTTTACACGTAGTTTGCTATGAGACCAGTTAATACCATTAAGAAGATGATTTTTGTCATCCAATCTTGGCATTTTTCTTTGAATGGTATATGTAAATATGTGTGCACTTAATTAGGAAATAGTGCAATCTATTCATTTAACACCATCTTATTCATCAAGAATCTCAATCTAAATTTCACAACCACGCTTGTCTTCCATTATTCTTTATTGTTATTGCACCAGCATATTTTGTAAATTACTCTAAATGCAACCCACTTTAGATAGATAGATAAATAGATACGATGCGACTACTGAAGTTGCTGTTATTATTGTTGTAGAGTTTAACGCCATTTTTCAGCAAAAGATAGGCTATATATATGGCGGCCAGTATTAATGGTGGACGAAGAACCCTGGAAAACCCCGGGAAGAACCACCGACCCACGAGAAGCTAATGGCAGGTTTTCTCACTTACCCACGTTAGCCTAGTCTGGACTCGAACTCACGCAAACATAGGTAAGATGGCAGTGATCCGTAACTGTCAGCGCTTTAGACCACTGGGCCACTCAGGGCCCCTACTATTAAAGCTGTTAAAATATCATGTAATTCATGTAACAAACATGAAACTAACACAAAACACCGTACATTAACATAGAGTTGCCATATTTGAGAACAATAGGGTGTGCACAGAAATATGACTCGCGCCGGTGTCCCAGTAGTTAAAGCATCCGCCTCGGATGTGGGAGATCGTGGGTTTATTCCCGGTCGACTGATACCAAAGACTTACAAAAATGGTACTAACAGTTGCCTCATTTGATGCTCAGCATTAAGAGGTTAGTGTTAGGACTGACACTGGGACTGGACGGCCTGGTGTCAGTATAATGTGACTGGTGGGTGGGACATCATGCTGCATGTCTGCGGCATGATGCCTCAGTGCTAGACATCACTATAAACTGCCACACTGCAGACATCGTAGTGAAATGACCGAAAATGTTTTACAGCTACGTTATAAATCATAAACACATCACACAAAGACTTGCTGTGGAGTTTTAATTCCTTATAAACACGCATTGTTAAAGGAACCATTAACCTTTAATACGTAAAATTAAGCCAACATCATTGGATTCTCTTACATCACACAAATCAAATGAAAATA
The DNA here is from genome assembly GCA_016746295.1 of Potamilus streckersoni. Classification (NCBI taxonomy): domain Eukaryota; kingdom Metazoa; phylum Mollusca; class Bivalvia; order Unionida; family Unionidae; genus Potamilus; species Potamilus streckersoni. The sequence goes on from JAEAOA010002074.1 coordinate 1,449,374, forward strand.
CAGAACTGAGTCGTGCAATAAACTACTATAATGTGTCTTGCATAAATTTCCGTTATATAAGCGACGTATTATGTATTATGATGTATTAGAAGTACACACGAATAAACAGGAAACAGCGACATCTAAGAAAGTTTTGAGCACAAACATTTAATAATAGTGAAAAATGCTGTAAAGGGTTGGATATACAATTATTTGAAAATGATGACAAACCCACTTCTCTATTTAAATAAAATAGAAGAATAATACAGGTTCCATTTTTTAAATACTTTTGTATGAAAATTGTATATAGGATCGTAGCTGAACACTCTTTGCACAAGACAGTCCAAATTTGTCCAGATGATCTCTCTTTCTTGTGCACGTCATATGCTGAATCAATATGCACTTGATCTGAGACTGCCATATATCACAGGCATTTCTTGCTGACATGTTACAATGGATTATACGCACATGGAGTTACGCCAAAACCTTGATGTTGCTCTGGGGCTTAACGCCATTTTTCAGCACACTATAGGCTATACATGGCGGCCAGTATTATTGGTGGAGGAAGAAACCGGGAAATCCGTGGAAAGAACCACCGACCCACGAGAAGCTACTGACAAGCTTTCTCACATATCTACATTCACCGAATCTTAGACTCGAACCTACGCAGACAGAGGTGAGATGGCAGTGATCCGTAACGGAGAGCGCTTTAGACCACTCAGCCACTCGGGGCCCCTCCAAAACCTTGCAGATTTTTTTCCCAAGGAAAAGAAAACGTTATATTGGGAATGAAGGAGAGGACACAGGCTAATGATTTAATAAATGTACTTATAACTTCAGTAAGTCAGGTTATTTGTAAATGTGATATTATAAAGACAGGCCTAAATTTTGAAGTATTTTATACTGCTACTTAATTTTCATTTCAATGTTTCAAATTTCCTTGTTCTGTAAATACACTTAAATAAGGCTCTAAACTATAGGAAATCTCTTTAGTAAAAACAACAAAACAACAAAACAACAATACAAAAATAAAAGTATAAAGTACAGCAATTATAAGAGTTTAATGTTGTTAATCTGAATTTATCTTGATGTAAACGGTCATTTGCCGACTCACATAGCTTACATAATGCCATTCAGTAAGAATCGATTTTCCTTCATTACAAGGGCCTTGTCTATAATCACAGAGCATTGTTTTTACTTCATTATCAACGTATTGTCTAATCATTTAATTGAAATCGAGGCGTGGGTTATAGGTCTGAAAATTGTAAACGAAAAGATGGATGGATTGCACCGTGTACATAAAATAAAGCATAAACAACATGTGCTTTACCTCTACAAAGTTCAGTCACGTAGTCACAATATAGTTCCACATCACCTTTAATATTTTATTTCTGTAATAAGTGAGAGACAAACTGTCGAGTTCAAACTTGTCTCGTCTTTTTCAGAGACGATCACTGGTTTATTATTCTTTCGTTTCAAGTCTTTGTATATTGGTTTTAAAAAGTAATCTAACTGTTTATAAATATTTAAACACAATCGGATCCACCGTCAATGACTGGTATATACTTCTCTCAGAATTAATTCAGGTACATAGAAAATGTTTTCATATTGTTTAGTTTTGTCTCTATATATCTGGGTTATAAATGACCACCGTACTTCAATGATTATGCTGAACATTTATTGTTTATGTTTTAGAAAACAAAACGGCTTCAAGGTCGCAATAAACAGTATACAGAACTTTTAGTAGATGACCGTTTGCATCTTAATATTTGTGCCACTATCAGCCATGATACATACAGCATTTTCCACTATCAGCCATGATACATACAGCATTTTCCACTATCAGCCATGATACATACAGCATTTTCCACATTATAAACACTTTCTCGTGAAAATATATGGACCATTGGTGTCTGGACTATTGATGACGTTTCTTGCCACATATCGCCTCTTTCTAACCAATTTGTATGATTATTGAAAACGTATATAGCATAAATAACGATCTTACCAATATTAATTTTGTATGATCACTGAATTTCACATACCACGATCTTACCAATATTAATTTTGTATGATCACTGAATTTCACATACCACACTCTTGCCAATATTAACTTTAAGAGATCAAATAATGACCCCATTTTCTTTTAACACACCACATTATTAATAATATAGATCGTATGATAAATGGACAAATTCAGTTCTATGAAGTATGTGCATTCATTGAATGTAAACATTTATCTTTAAATGTTACATTTTAGTAAACTCAAGCTTTCAGTCTGACGAACTTATACGCCTTTGTTGGGCGAACTTAATTTTCCTCCAGACACCAAATCCAACTCAAGTATTACTAGTGTAGGACGCTGCTTAAGGGATACAACTCTTTTCTGTATTAAAAGCAGTCACAGACATGTTGTGTCCCATAATCAATTGCACTCCTACTAACTTCAATTAATGTTATCTACAAGCATTTGAAGTGATAAGGTTGTTTTGTTTCCAGTATTGTCCATTTTATGAAAAATGAGAGAATTATCTGAACAGCAGCCTCTCTTCCCCAATCAAAAGTTCACACAGTCGCTAAGAAATAATAAAATGAATTGGATTCAAGTTACAAAGATATAGAAGGTTCGTGATATTTTCCCTCCACGTCAGTAACTTCGAGCAAGAATGGAAATCGACCGTACCTCTATGTAAGATGCGAAGTCGAAATTTACTTCCACACCACTGTGACATATTTCCATAAACCTGTGTATTGCTGATTATTATATTTATTGCTATTTTTTATTTTAATTTTGCATCTTGAATAAATGTGTACAGCATGCATACAAAAGTCTTTCTGACTCTGTCATGCTTTTGATCATGTTTGCTGCATAGAACGCCTTTAACACAAAACATAGTGTCAGCAGAGTATTGGGTTGATGTATAAAAAGACGTCATAGAAATGAAGTACCATATGGTCATAAACCATTACAATATGTAATTTAATCTCACAGATCAGTAAGATATAGGTAAATAAAGAGAACATGTCCTAGATATGGAGAAATCATAAACATTAAACTAGGCATATTGACACAAAGAAATGTAAAAGCATTGAACATGTTGTAAAGTGAATATACATTACTAAAATATATGAAGTCTCCAAGCTAGGTAACTAATAAGGTACACAAGCGATCATAAAAGTTCAGGAAATGTGCTCAACAAGGTGCAATTTATGCACTAAATGTTTCCGATATCCTAATGCAAACTCTGCTAGCTCTTCCTTAATTATAGCAATTTTTCAACACAGTAAAAAAATCTCTTTATCATATCCAATTATTTTTATCTGAAAATATATTTAAAATAGAAACACAATGAGTCATATTTCATTTTAACAGAACCGTAAATAGATATTAAATTTAGAAATTTAAATTTAAATTTATAATCAAATTTCCATGTAAACTTTGTTAATTCAACTCACACAATTTAAACAGCAAGTTTGACAAACGATTTTTAAGATATGTGGTAGCTAAGGTCTGAGCAACTTATATTTTCTCCGTTAGTAGTGAAGCAAAATAGTTCAAAATGATTATTGAGGCAAATTGCTATATGCCACAAATGTATATAGGTACACACTGATGAAACAATGGCAAGTGCTCTGCAACCGATTTCTTGAATCCCGTTCTCAGCCAGTTCAGTGACCACTCAATGTGTCCATTTTGATGGGAACAGTTCCTTGATTTCTAGCAAATTATTTAATGCATGTCAGTGTCAATAACCGCGAAAGGCAACAATGCAATGGAAAAATACAGTTTCAGGGAAGCTCTACCTTACTGAACAATAGTACTAATTTCTCTTATGAAAACCTAAGCCATGTCTTGGAGGTTCTATATGTCAGTGTGGTAGCATGAATTTATCCTGATACTTCTGATGGATACAAATCCTAACAATTTGCTATGAATCATACGTATACTATAAAATACTACACAAAGTACATTTATTATTTATAGGTAAATATGGAAGGCTACCAGTTAGATAAATTTGACGCCATGTGTAATGACCACAGGCCTACAGATTGCCCGATGAGACAGTGTTCTCGTGGCTTCAAGTGACAGTCTTTATGCACATATTTATTTACCTGCCTTTATGAAATATAAAATATAAAACTTAAATACAAACGTGTGGTTAAAATGATCCATATATTTTGGTAACCATATTAAAACAAGGCATAAGAATAATATTGATTCTTAGCGAAGGAATAGTGTACACCCCAACCCTAACATTAATTTGGCATTTCACTGTCAAGAAACTGCAATTTAATTATGTGATGTGTACATGCCTCACATCAGTTTCAAGACATACGCAAGATCAAAACACCTAATTCACAAATATATCCATATCTTTAATTATTCAACAATAATATCTGAAAATGTATTGTCAATTTTAATGGGGTCAATTTACAAAACTATCCCCTCCCACCTAAACCACATGGACAACTTTCAACATTGCTGTTAAGTTTCACTATGTTGAGCTAATTGAAGAAGATTTTTCTGTGACGAAATTAATATACAGCCTAATAGATAATCAATCTGTTACACAAATGAAATAGAAGTTACTATGTCCAATGCCATCAATTTACTCGTGGAAATGGAAGCAAATTTATATTTTTTAATTCAGCAGGCTACTATTTGTGCAGAAATGGTCACTATATCAGAAATCAATGCACATTTTAAAGTAAAACTGTCAAATGTTAAATGTGATGGTTACTATATCGGAAAACAATGTACTTTTTACAGTATAACTGTCAGATGTTAAGTTCAGGTTTTATCCAGGTAATAAACATTCCATAAACTGTTGATTTTGAAACAAAATTGAGCTATACAATTTTGTTTGGATGGAACAGAGTTATTTTTATGCCGTTTTCGTCATGAAATAGTAAATTATTCTGGAACAGAAGTTACAAAGAAACTTTCTGAAGTAATGTCACTTTCATATATACATGCTTCAATACTAAGTTTATGGCTATAACATCTAAATATAGAAAAGTCCTAATTAATGTATGGAGGCCGTTCTTTGCATATATATTTTTCAACATTTCGTAATGACTTGTGTTCTTTATTATGCTACGACTCAATATCTTAAACTATGTACCAGAAAGAAGCGAATATCTAAAACTTTGTACCAAAAAGAATCAAAACCACCAGCTTCAGTAAAATCAATAAATTTCCACACGAAAAAGACTAAATAAGAGGATAATAAAGGACAATGACATATTGCAGAATAGACATTACCATTTTTCTGTTGTTTTTTTTTTATAGACCAAACAATACAATTACCTTCATAGCCGATAAATCACTAATCTCAAATTTGAGGACATAAAGTCTATAATAACTTCTTTATTAGCTTTTTCTACTAAACCGGGTTAATATTTTATCTTTGTGTATTATTTTGTACCCATTTGTTTGAGCACAGCAATATAGTTCATTCAACGTAAGCATCACGCTTTGTAATCTTCAGTTTTGTTCCGTTTGTCAGAAAGCTATATGGCGATCCACGCCAATTCTTGTGGGTCAATGACTTCAAATTATACTTCTATCAACAAGCTGACAAACAAGTTGATCTCTGCTTTTTTTTGACTACCAGAAAAAAAAGCGAGAATCTACCTGTTGGTCCATTGCAACAAGGCGAATTCATAACCTGCCCTATTCAAATGTGGTTGATGCAAGCTAAATGTTGAAAAAGGAACAAATAATATCATAAAGGATAAACAAATCATATCAAGAGATTATATGAGTAATCTGCAAAGCCTTTGTCACTTGGCATGATATTATTTTCCTTGCGGATCTTGACTACTCTTCAACATTTAGCTTGTGTCAGCTGATGTGGCCCTACTGTAACCAATGATACGAAAACTTGTGCACTGGCTCCAACATATAAACACAGCCGTACCATAATGCTTATATTCTAAAGAATAAGAAATTCCTTTAAATCAATACTAAGAATGTCTAATTCTAAGTATCACCAACAAAATGACAACAACAAAAGAATGCTCTAAAATATAAATAGGGACTATTGTTATGGGTACCGACTGGAAAGCAATTATTTTTTCGAGCAGCAGAGAGAGTGAACAGACAACTTTGCCTGAGACGTTTTTTTTATAAAAAAAAAGGTTCCTGCAGAAGCTGAGAAAAAAAAACGTCAACAACGCTTTACCAAAGTCTCTTTCCACACGATTATGTATTTAATCGTATAATAAAATCTTTGGTTAGCTTATTTTTGTTGACGTACTTTTATGATTTTGTCAGGCGATTTTGTTTACGACTAAAGCGACTTAATTGTTGTCCTTCACCCTCCCTGCTGCTATTGATAGTCAAGGGGAATTTAACCAAATATTTTATCTAGACCTACACGATATCTTGATCTTGGATCATGTAGATTTATCGTTAAAAATCCAAACGGAACAGATTGTGCTTTAGAAAAGAAATTTTTAAATTTATTCATATCCATGTCCCCTGAACACCAGGTATAATAAATATTCTGCAGAGTATAATTATCTACACCATTAAACACAACCAAAATATTACAGTTATCTCTGATCACCTTAGGTATTTGTGTATATCTTTGAGTAACATAAATCACATCTGTGTTTTTGTGCCTAACTCGAGAAAACATTCTAGATGGATTAGATTGTTTGTACAGCATCACATCATCATATACTACCAGATTATTAATGAATCCATCTAAGTCATCTACAGACGGGGCTTCATCTATATCTTTGATAAAGTCAATAATATCCCCACCGTCTTTATTAACTGATTTTGCTTTCTCGTTAAAATCCTTAAGTACTTCGTAACAATACTGATCATCTACAGACGGTGCTATTATATATAGTTTTTTTTTTCCGTCACAACCACCTCATTAATAAATTTAACAATAATTGTGTTTTACCTGATCCAGATGGACCTATTATAATCATTCTTATGGAATTTGGTAATGCTGGATGGTGCTTCAATGCTTCCTGTTTTTGTGTGGCCGAAAAGTCAATTATTATATCCATATCATTAATAACATGAGTCTATATTGTGTTCGATGTAAATCATCTTCACCCACCACTGGATTGACAACAATAATAACGAAAAATAAACGACGTGCATTAACAGGTAAATGTGTAAAATGTGGTACACAAAAATATAAATTTATCTCAGAGACAACAAAGATAGGTGGGGATATGGCTGCTTCTTTAGGAAAATTACCTGGATTACCATAGGCTAAGTATGCTGGTGAGGAACACCTTCCTGGATATAATTAATGTGGTCCTGGAACTCGTCTCGATATCAGACTCGATAACCAAGATCGACCAAGACCAGGAGAGTATACAGTAAATAAGATCGATCAACTATGACACATTCATGACGTTGCTTATAAAAAGCCCGATTTGCAACAACAGCATCTCGCAGATGTGAAATTGATTCATGCATTAAATTTATACCTAACAAATCTGTTAGAGAGAAACTCGCTAGTTTCCTAATAAAATCTGCTATGAAAAGTAAAATAGTGTTAGGGGCTGGTAATTAATTGTATAGTTATTATAATGGAATCTATTTATTATAGTCCTAGAGAAAATTGAAAGGTAAAGCAGCGATCACTAAACTTGCTGAGACAGCAAAAGTTTCATGTTTTGTTGCTGCAGCGTGGTTAGCACGACAGGCAATATGGCAAATTTATTTACCACCACCAAAACAATTCAATACGCACATTTTGATGTCAGTGTTCCTAACGAAGTTCACCAAGCAAATATTTTGTTTTTACCACACGATACTATCAAAATACGTGGACGAAAGTCACGCACGTACAAATACGCATTGACTCTTGTTGACGTTGCAAGTAGATATAAAGAAGCTGAACCATTATCAACAAAGACATCATTTGAAGTTGCATCTGGTTCGAACGAATTTATCAGCGAGGACCATTACAATGGCCAAAACTACTACAGGTTGATCCTGGCAAAGAATTTCTTGGTGCAGTATCTTCGCTGATGAACAAGCACAACGTTAAAATCAGACAAGGACACACGGAGATTCATCGTGATCAGGCAAATATTTGAACGATTTAATCGAACACTTCCAGAGCGATTATTCGGTTATCAATATGCAAAGGAAATATCTGCTGACTTTAAGACAAAGGATAAATCTCGTGAATGGGTTGCGAGGTTACCAAATATGATAGCTGCACTGAATAAGGAATTTACTCGTGCAACTTCTATGAAACCGTCTGATGCGATCACAAAATATATATACCTATAAAACGTAAATCTATTTCTTAACCAGTACTAGGCAATGTTACGGTCAGATATTCATAAGAACCTGGCGAACTAGAAGGAGGGAGAAAAAGGGCAACTGATCCTATTTGGAGTGTGACCACACATAATATGTCCAGCGTGGTAAGGTCCACAGGTAGACCCGCAATCTACAGATTAGATTCAACTGCTCCTCAACGTGGATTTGTACGTGAACAATTACAAATAATTCCTGAGGATACGCAATTACCACCGAGTACACTTTTATAAACTTGCAGATCCTCGACGTCGATTACACTCCACACAGGTCAGCATCACATTTTCGCGCGTGTGACCAAGACTACTATTAATTCTATCAACGGTAAATTGTCTTGGGTTATTGCTTGAACACTGCCACAACATTGTTGCGTTGCAATTTGCGCAATGATTATTTTGTCGTTGTCTTAACATCATAATAATATCCACATCTATATCAAACTCGCGATTATTTTTTGTGGCACTACTTATAGCTGCATAATGTTTTTATTGACATCGATATTATTAATGATTTATTCGGTTATTATGCAATTCATGATAACCCGTTTTAGTTGTGATATTCTTCTAACTCGAGATACTGTGAGATAACTAAATTTAACTACTCAATACGATCATCGACTATCCAAACTTTAGTATCAGTGATAGTTAATCCCTGCGACGAATGAATCGTTAAAGCGTACCCTAACGTCCATTGAGATTTATTCATGTTTATCGCGCTCTCGACAACATCAACAAAGACAAAGACAATATCATTTAACACAAGATTTTGTATTCGACACTTTCAGTGTTTACACTAGGAATCTCAACATCAACATTTTGTTGTCTAATATCTTCAGGGCGATAACACAATGGTACAGGTAACTTTGGGAATTTTTCCTTGTGTAACGCATATAATTTCTTATGTAGTTCGTTACGAACTATTTTTCTACTGGCAACTATCAAATCAGCAGGTTTCCATAGGGTCCAAAAATCATACATGGATGTTTCTGGAATTATCTCACGCATTACTTCACATTGTATTTTATCTGGTTGTATCCGTATTAATATTTTGAATTCTTTCAGCGAGTCATCAATAGCTCTATGATCATCAGATATTTCTTCATAATAATCTACATTGTTCTTTAGCCACTCATGTGCAGACTGCCCAACAAAGGGCGGTGGTTGACCATGATCATCTCATATAATCACAGCAGTATTCTTTAGTAACACCCAATTAAGAAATATTTGTAATACCTCCAGAGGCACCGTGCATATCTCATCCCATATGATAATTTTAGGTATATATATATATTTTTCACCAATTCGGGATGGGGTCCATATATCTCCACACCATCTAAAGAAACTATGATATGTACACGACTTTACATTTCGTTGCTTTATTTCCCTGTCGAATTTGTACGTTGGTGTTAAGACAGTCATATCTAAACTCATGAATAAGTTAATCGCGCGTGTTGTTTTACCTGAACCTCCACACCCATTAAGATAAACGGTCTTATGTCTAGATACAGGATCATACACGGATGGTGCAGATGATTCTGAGGCTTGATTAGTTCTCTAATATGTTTCCTCAATTTTAACACCGACAGATTCACAATAACTAAGTATATTTGCTTGTTTTATCCTCCACGTTCCCCATTCACCATTTCCGAGATTTAATGAATCATTATACTTTTTGTGTATATAAAATGAATCTGTTGCAACTCTAACAGCGTAAAGAGGAAATCTTGTTTATCATCGATAATAGATTTATCGAAACTTAAGCTAGCATCGAAGATCTTAGATGAGTAAACTGCGGTGACGCGCCATCAGTATAGCTCACAATGATACCTAGTTTTGTTTTCTCTGATAAATAAGCATTACATCGACTTATAAATGTCTTTCTCCATCGTATCAGCGATTATGAAATCGAGTTAAGCATCATCCATGATCAATCTTGTACAAGTTCGTTTATGATCATGTGATCCTCCTTGTGTAAACATACCGATTATTTTTCTGCCGAGATCTTCTGCAAATTTCTCATCGTGTTTACCAGATTCTGGTACCAAAACATGCTTTTGCACGCAATATGATATAATAGCTTCATATACTTTTAATGATATTAAAACTCCAGAATTGAGCATATAGTTTAGCAGAACTATTGGAGCCCAATATTTTTCAGTAAAATGTTTTCCAAACCAGGCATAAAAAATCATATGGAGACCTTCTCTAAACTCAAACGACTCTACATAAGCAAATCATGTTAAATCAAAGTCTGGTAATGATCCATTTATCGCAACTCTGGTCATGTCATCTGTAGAATGTCCAAATCTATTAAAGTATTCAGAACACTCTCCATATCCAAGAAAACTCCCAGGATAACATGCTACCATATCAACTGAGATAACGTCATTGTAATTATATTTAGTATTCCACAATCCACCGTGCCCGTATTCTATACAACTTCTCACGACATCTTCAAGAAATTCTGATCGTGTCGGTTTCCATGAGTTTTTCTCCTGAGCGAAATGAGCAGCAACAGATGGTACGGCAAACCAATTACTTTGTAATTGTCTAACTTTGACATCGTCAGAAGTATATTTCAGCGCAAGGTTTTCCATTTCTTTATAAAGAGATTCTGTACGATAAATATCACCGTTAGACCGTACAAACTGATCATAATAATCATATTCAGAACTCTGAAATAACCACACTGAAACAGGATCATATTTACTAATATCACTGATAGCACCGAATACATCATCGTGGTAAAATTTAACCGTTCTTTTTCGTGGAAATATAGTTACAGAATCAGTCCATGCATGCGCGTTATGATCAATAATATTTATAGGAGCTCCTCTAAATTTATATTTTGTTTTGTGCAACATCTCGCCATCTCTCCTGTCAACGTTTTCACTGTTATTGGAAATCGTAATAACTGTTCTAGCTCAGCAACGTCGCTGATGACGCTCCAGTGTCTTTAACTTTTTCAGCCCACATATTTATTTTTTTACGCCTTAAATCTGTTAAACTGCTTCCCAGAAATGCGTTTGTGAAGTATTCAACAAATAGCTCTGCTACAAGTTTATTATCGAATTTTCATTTTCGTGAGATTCTTTACGTCAGGTTTATCATTTAACGGATAGAGCGCATACACAACAGCAGTTACTGGATAAGATCGCTCATAATACGGCTTGTCTATTCCAGTGAGTATTCCTGGTTTGGAATTTTTACCAAGGATAATATTATTTCCTGATTTCTGGACTGACTCGCGTTTGTCTCGAATGATCCAGATATCATCCTCTGTATTTACAATAAAGTTTACTAAAATAATATATTTCCGAACATCGAGGAAGTCAATAATTTTTCTTGCTCGTTTGTCATTCATAACATAGATATCATTTCCAATCCTGAATGTGAACCACACATGAACTGCACCATCCTGACGAAACTCCTTCTTGGCATCACTAAGCTTTTAGTTATATCCCCATTTATTAAAACTAGATCTTTCATCGAGAAACTAAATTTGTGTAGCCTGTCAAGATCAAATCCAGATGCGGCAGGCTCAATTGCGGATAATTTCTGCATATTATTATTAAGGCAAATATGTATCTAAATTGAAGTATTAATCATTTATACATGATTCAACCAAATCACAATTGCCGCTTGCTTAGGATTGCTCACATGTCTGCGTGTAACAAAAAATGTGTAAACGACTACTGCAGTTATCATATGCAATACGTTAAAAACGGAAGTCTAGGACCTACACCATGTATACGGTGTGGTGTTGGTGTGGGAGGAAAGACACACCTTTGTGTGGAATGTGGTGGTAAAAGATACAGGGAGTTAAAAAGATATTACAATAAAAAATATAACTCTGATCTATTATAAAACGCGATTATCTAGCTAGATTTTCAAAACAATGATTTAAACAAATAGTATAAAGTAAATAAATGGAGCAAAATGAGTTTGTGTCACATCCGATTCTTACCAATTATGAAGCGAATTGTAATGGTATCATTACGAATTACAGATTGAAAACAACAGTATGTAGTGTTACAATGCTGGGTATCTTGCGTTTAAAGCCAGCGGAAAAAATATCATCTATCACACAGATTTATTGTCGAATGTTTCATGGGACCGATCAAAGATGGGTATGTGGTGGACCATATAAACAACAATAAACTTGACAACTCACTTCAAAATGTACGTGTTATCACGCAAAGTCAAAACTGCAGATCTGGAAACACAGGTTTTGCAAGATATACTATAAAACCTGTTAAATCAGTAAATTCATCATCTGGAGAAGAAATTATGTTCAAGTCAATTTATTCCGCAAGTAAATATTTTGACATAGCGCTTCCCTCCGTTCAGCTGATGGTGTTATTAGATCTACTTATTCCTTAAAATTTGGACAAAATATCATGTCCAGGTACTTAGGTAATTAAACGAGACCTAGGCAAGGATAAAACTTTTCAGTATTGTAGTTATTGTTATTATTTAGTTTACAATCTGCACATATCATTCAGGAAATATTAGAAATTGGTTCTCCACAAAGATACATAAACTGCATTCGATATCATGAAACAATTCTCTACTTAATCAGATTTAATTATTCTTTATAAAGTTTTTATTTTTTTCGATTTTTGTGAATTTTTTTTTTTACACTTTTATTCAGACATTTTTGTCGATTTTATCATTTTTTTGGTTAAGTTTACGCGTTTTCGTTGGGTGAAAACCCAAGGGGGGTTAACGGGAATTAACAGTAAGTTTTAAAGTTGTTTGTCAAACACTGGTTATTGTGCTAGTATTGTGTAGATTTTATGATCATTTTGCTATTGAATTATGATTTAAAAAACCCGGTAAAATCAGTATTTGACAAACAAATTCAAAATCTAACGCAAATTTCCGTTAACACCCCTGGGGTTTTGACCCAACAAAAACGAGCAAACTTGACAAAAGTCTTTATTCGCGCAATTATAATCAGATATATCTTAATTCTTTGATGGAGAATCACTTTATACTCATATGATTGATAACATAGTAAAGTTATAAAAACCTACCAGTGGTCTTTTCAATGCTAATTCGGCAACTCATTTTCTAGTGATAAAATAATACTTTACCCATTGTTTATGTAAAATCCGCGTACTGCATGCTTTGTTTTTACATAACATCCGCGTGCAGAATTCGCATAGTGAATAATCATTGACTAGCTAAGTAAACTATGTAAATTATTGATTTACAAGGCACCTTTCCAATTTCTTGGTAAGCTGGCTGCTGTAATTAGATCCGTTATATCGATTTTATCGTAGTCCTACACAGACAACGAGTTTAGAATATAGTATATTTAATGACAATAAATACAAAATACGTGAAATATATACATATAACCGATTGTATAAACAGAGAGATTTAACAGTGGAAGCAGGCAATAACGTATATGTCTGTTTGTTTGGAATCCTATACTACATGGACTTAGATAAGTGACAGCAAAAATATATAGCTAATTGCATGTGTAAAGCTATTTTTTCTTGACTTAATCAAACAGCTTTTATACGCACCGATTCAGTATTATTTTGTGTGATGCAGAATTATATTTTCTGAAAACTGTAAAAATAAAATACCAGAAACTGTGGTTGTTGTTATTTTTGGTCTAGGTAAGTATATATTAACTAATTTTCCTTAAGCATATAAGTGTGGAATAGCTGGAACGGTTAAGTATGGAATCTATCATCTCGACGATGAGGGTTCAAATCCTGTGAAAGGCAGTTGTCTACGGAAAGGCGATATTATGCCAAAAATATAATTTATTGGGGCGGAGACCCCCATCTTCATGTGCGCACACCTATCCACTACGTCAATTCGTGGTGGATTGACTTTTCGTCGATCACCCTCTGATTTGTTGTTGGGGGTGTGTGTGCAAATGTGAAGATGGCATTTGTTTATATCATCATCATCATCATCATCATCATCATCATCATCATCATCATCATTATATGTTATCTGTTTTTGCCGTCTTGTGCCGTCCAAAATATGTAGCGGGAACTGATACGAGATCGTGACCTTGCGACCTACTATAGGGTACCCACACAAGGCATCGTTCTTAAAGACACAATCGTAAAACCAAAACCTAATTTGGTTCGGTCATAAAGACCAAAAGCCTTTGAGTTTCTGGAATTTCAATTAAGGATATCTGGAAACTCTTGCAAGGCATATATAATTGGTCGCTAAGACTTACACATGCACAGACAAAATCCTCTGAGTCTCTAAAGTTTCGGTTTCGGATATCTAGTGGTCTCTGGTGGAGTATACACTGAGCAAGAACCTCATTAGGTTAAACTGATCAACTTGGAACGGTAGATCGAGTGTCAGTTCGCGCTACATATTTTGCTAATTTTTATATTATATATATATATTTATTATATAATGAATACTGAAAATATAAATGTTATTGTTTCTGCCATTAAAAAATTACAATATAACGGTATAGATGTGCCTTACAATCTTAATGCTGAAAAGATTCTATGTGATTTTGACTCATTACAACAACTGAAAAACAAAAGCAGATTTACGCTTTTATCTGATTTCAAACTTTTAAAGGAAATGCAAAGTGGAATGTTAAAGTCACTAGCATCAGTCACTGATAATCAGGTAAATTATTTGTACCTCTCTCAAACGCTATTAACAAAATAAAGTTAGAAAGATCTCATGAATACGAAAAGAAAAAGATTATAAATTACCGTATAAGACAGTTGAGGGAACATTCTGAAAATGTGGAAAATGAAAGTGATAATGAAAATAATAATGAGAGGCCATTAACTGTTATAATTGCAAAACAAAACCCATAGGAAAACTAATGCATATTTATACCTAAGTATATATATATATATATATATATATATATATATATATATATATATATATATATATATATATATATATATATATATATATATATATATATATATATATATATATATATATATATATTGTAACTGTGTTGTATACGGACCAGCCATTATGTATCAGGTACTATGGACAAGTACCAAAGATATTTTATTTTGTTTCGCGTTGAGACATAAAACGTATTAGGATCTCACAAACAGATTTATTTTTATAATTTCATTTCTTGTATCCAAGATGTGATTACTTTGATCTGTAAGTTTGAAGTGTATTCTTGATAATAACGGGTTATGAACACGCAAGTATACGGGTTTATAGGATCTGAGACAATAAGAAAACCCGGGGGTCGCGCGGTTAGAATGTGTATAATATGTACCCTTGCTGTGCCTGGCTAGACTTTGAAAGATCTATTTGAAAACTTCCATCTACAACGTCGCAAACGAGATTGGCAGCGATTGTTGTTGTTATGTTTACAATGCCTGGCGATATATGTGCGCCGGCACCAAACGAGTTGTTGTTATGTTTTAGTATAGACTGTGGTGGGGCTAATTTTCTCCATGAATCACATATTCTGTTAAAGTGTTCATCAATAAGACCTTTAACTGATTTCTTTAACTCAGACGAGTCAAAACCGGGAATGATAAATGTTGGTAATTGTTCTTGCGTAATTCCGAAATATTTAAGAAAAACAGTTGTGAAAAGCGATTAACGTGTGGAATACGCTGAACTCGATCGTCTTCATTGACTATATAACCTGCATCATAGTGAACTTGAGTTAGTGGTGGTATTACTAATCTTTTCTCTCTGTTAACAAAAAAATTATTCAAGAACTCAAGGTCTAAAGCAACTTGATTAAAATGTTGTATTGATTCAATTATTTGATTTTTTAAATCATCGTTTTAAGAAACATTAATACTTAAACGTAAATTTTGTAGAT
The DNA here is from genome assembly GCA_016746295.1 of Potamilus streckersoni. Lineage (NCBI taxonomy): Eukaryota > Metazoa > Mollusca > Bivalvia > Unionida > Unionidae > Potamilus > Potamilus streckersoni. The sequence goes on from JAEAOA010002074.1 coordinate 1,465,476, forward strand.
TTTTAAACACGCGTTCATGTTCAGATTTAATTGTATTAGCATACGAATTTATTAGATCAATATCTAGTCTTATTGCTCTAGCTTCTTTATCTTTCTTACTAGCAATTACTTTTAAAAAATGATTATCTACTCGATCTATATAATGCACAATTCTATTAGTACCAGAATATAATTTCCATGGATAAGCTTCTTCTACTTTTCGATAATTTGGAAATTGTATAAATATTTTAACATCTGTGACGCAATCGGATCTCTTTGGTTCTGCTGGTCCTTGATAAATGCGGTGGGACTTCATGCTATGCTATCACTGAACTGATTGAACTCTGATAGATATCTACGAGGTAATCAGGGAAATTTACTTCAAATACCGCTGATAGTGTTGGTTAGTAAACAGTGATAGCTATGTTTGATTCTATTCCGGTTATAGATTTTATTCTGCGTTGGAACTCGTCAATAATCTCCTCTATTTGCTAACTACCCGTTGAAATTCCAACAACTTGTCAATCAGGTGTTCCATCCGGTTTATTCTTATTAGCAAATACCAGTGAATTATATCCTGGTAATCCACCGAATGGTTTTGATTTGATATTTGGCCAGCTATTATAAACGTGCAGTTGAGCCAATGCAATTTCTTTTGCTGGAATTGTAGTTGGAAAGTTAACGCTAAATTCAATACTGGTCGAACTTACTGATATCATAGAAGTTTTTGAAGCAGTTGTATTAGTGGCGATCTGTTGCAATAATTCCCATAACGATGTCAAAGACTCAGCCATTATTGTTATCTTTATTGTTTAATTCTTTCCACTATTGTCACTAGAGAATGCATTATTTCTGTTACAAATTCTTCATCGTAGGTTTTCATTCTCGTATCCTCATCAAATATTTTACCATCACAGATACAAGGAAAGATGCGAACATAATTTAGTATAGGCGGTTGTTGCTGTGTGTAATTTCATCATGTACTCACTTAATTTATCGCTCGTGCATGTAGATATTTTCTTAGCAATAATACTGAGAATACCTGCAGATGTTGTTGTTGTAGAAACGACAATCGTTAAAACCGCAGGAGCAGTCATAGTTAACGTTGATAATAATAATCCGGTTCCAGCAACAACGGCAGAAAACGAGTAAACTACTACATCGATAACAACCATACGTCTGCGATATTTTTTTACTTTCAACGTGTACTCGTCGATCATATTTTTTAGTTCTGTCTGACACTTACATACCTAATTATATCTGTGATGTTGAACGTCAATGAGTAACTCTGTAATTGGATTCATTATACTTATGAGGTTGTCATTTAATTAATTAAAATGGGAGCTTTAGTTACAAATTCCAGACACCACCAGTAATTAGCGGAGGATAAACTTCTATCCGATGATTCCAATGTGAATGTTTCTTGAGAATCTTTATCCAACATTACAAATACGGTTCTAGACAATTTATTAGCTAATGAAGATGTGGTATGTTAAATTCTACAACACTAAACACAGACAACCTATATATATATACCAGCGACCTCCGCGGTGTGTTTGATAGTTTTGTTTCGTTGTGTCGATGTAGCTGCGCCTGATCCGACGAATTAAACGATGTTAATGATCTGCTTGTGAGAAATTTTAATCAGGCTCGTTTTCTGAACAATATCCGGAATTCCACTAATAATTTTGTTGAGTTTTGTGTTAATATCAGTAAGTTTTATATCAACATTTAGTGGACTTCCAAAAAATTCGTTATTAGTTTTGTTTATATTTATACGAAAATTTAGAAACGTTTATATGTGATTATAATAATCAGTTCTAAATGCAGAAACCCCATCACTGATTGTCGTTAACGAAGTCGTTATTGGAATTTCCTTATCGTCAACATATTATTTTGTAACAGCATCACTATCTGTAGTTGGATATCTAAGATCTGTAATTTTATTTTTGTTCATAATAACGTTTCCACTGAATACACCGCCAGTCGTCTTGACATAATCGTTAACTGTCTTACCGGAATCCTGTATTTTACCCTGATCAGTAAAAGTTATGATATTATCAGCAACTGCAGTAGGAATTCGTATAAGTACGTCTGGAACTTGTATATTGCTTGTCTTTAATCGTCCTTGTCTGTCCTGAAAACAACCACTTCATTTTAATCCACACTTGTAATATTATATAAATCATCAATCTCATTTTTGGGTTGATCGAGGGCTACATATTTAGATAAATCACCTTGCTGCTGAGCCTAACCACGAGCAGATCTTCCATAAATATCTACCATTTTATTTACTGATGTCTGTTAAGATGTGACAGTGTGGTATATTCATGCACGACTTTATGAAGTTGCTTTCTTTGCGGTGCCATGGATACAGCATCAAGCACATTAAGTACTTCACGACCACATATTGGTGGATCAGTTAATGTTTGTGTTGGTAGCGTTGAATACCAGATTGGAGCAGTGTTATTACTGACAAAATGAAGAAATTCTTTTGGTGGCGCTAATCCATATGAATGAAAATATATAATTCCAAGTGGATCAATTGCATACGCTACCCAAAGCGTGCCAGTTCCTGAGTTTTTATCGAGATTAATAATAACAGTTTCATTATTGTTAGGTTGTTTTGGTAATTGATCGCGCATAAATCTCTTCTGAATTTTTTTTTATTTAGCTTTCTAGCAGCATCGAGTAAATCAAAATTCGATAGTGGAACTATCATGGAACTGTTCCTAGTCTTAGACCTTTTCCGTACCATAAAGGCGGGGTTCCTGGTAATCAGACATTTTCCCTTTTTTGATTCTTTGTCCAGTTACTTTCTTTAACGCCATTCCAGGAGCGGTTCCAACATCGCCTAACGCAGCAGCTTTCGCAACAGCAGGGGCTGCAGCGGCTCTTAATGCTGGTATAGCTGCGAGAATGGGAAATATACCACCCGTTTTAAAAGTATCTTTTATGGCGCCAGAAGAAAGACTAAGTTTGACGCCATTATTTGAATTTTGCTTCATTAAAGTGTTTGAATTGTCGATCGGTCAACGATAACTTATTTGAACTGCTTATCTGTTCTTTTTTCAGATATTTTTATTCCACAGCTATTGTTTGATGCTGATTGCAGTCTTTGACCTGACCAGGAGTCAGGGTAACATTAGCGTGATTGTATGACATTTATAATATTCATAATTGATCTAATTACGTGTTACATGTTCTCTACTGGCGCTTCAATGACTCTCATTCGTCCACCAACACCTTCGAGTAACATTGATTTATCACTGAGTATTACAGCAATTGCTCTGTAATTAGGAATAGCTCCAACATCTATATTGACACGAGCTCGAAAATGTATATCTACAACAGATTGTCTGGTTAAATTTAAATGTTCGAGCGAAAAGTAATAAATCGGATACAGAGTTGTGATATTTGTAATCCAGTATCAACATTTTGATCACGGCCCAAGAACGATATAAGACGATGATACGCACGTGCTACATGATTGTGATCGAAATTTAACAAAATATCCTCAGATGGTTCTTGATGTCCATTTATTCTTAATGAAACCTCAGAAACACCGAGATTATTAAATATCATAATAATGTGCGTTTGCGAATTTACTCGTGTGGTATCTTGAAATGCAATAAATATGTGTCGTGGTGCAGAAACACCTTACTGAGAAGCTATCTGCCATGTAAATAAACCGTTAATATTACTCTGGATAGCATCTGTGGTCATTGTTAACCATGATAACGCTGATTTACCACCTTGATCCATAAAAGAAAGTAACCGTTGTTCTTCAGATATCGAGAGGGATATTACTGACATCCACAGTGAAAGTTTTGTTAGTACTACAATACCAGGATCACCAACGGGTTTCCATATTGCATCATTGTACTTTTTCGTACGAGTACAAGTGTATGCTTAGCTCCGAATATAACCTTTCTTACATGTCTGCAGAATCCAAAGATATGTGACAGTGGAATTGCACATGAAAATGCTCTTCTATTTATTTTTAACATCGCTCGACGTGATCTAAATCCTAAGTTGAAATCTGGATCTACATTAATAATCATTCTTTCTACATCTGCTGCGGCCTTTCTGGCAATGTTATGTGGTCGTCCTATTTCATGTTGTTGGTATTCTGGAGAATTAGAGGTTTCTTTCACAAACATCATTGATGGACCAGCTGATCTTGAGTAATCATCACTGTATCTTGCAAGACCAAGTATTGTTGTATCAACGTCAACATCTTTTTGAATCGATTCAATATTTTTCCGTCAATCATGTACGTAGCGCTATCAAACAATAACATACTACCATTAAGAACAAAACCAACACTAACATCGTCTGCATATGCTGCTGGTACTGCAGAATTAGTGTTATTTAAAATTTCACCTTTGACTTCAATAAATGCTTCAGCGGGTAAGAAATATCTACTTGTACCCTGAACCTGTAGTTCGATTCGTCCACTCTGATCTGGAATTCGTGCATCATGAGAATAATACTGATAATCGCGCACAGACTCATCTTTGAGAACTGGTGCGTCTATGTCAAATACAGGATCACTTATACGCATGAACATCTTTTATTATTATCATCTTCGTCTAACACGAAGATCACTGCGAGAAGTGAGACCACTTTCTGCTATCAGACTAGCGGTTATATCGTTTTCTTTTTTCGATACTGGGACATCAACTAACTCCGCTAGGTTTTCATTAGCGGCTTGATTTATTATTTTACTTACACTTGCGGGCATCACTTCAGTGCTGGGAAATTTCACTGGTTAAAGTCGGATGGGTTATGGTTTGCGTACTAATCGCGTTAGTCTATTTTTGATCGCTGAGAATGCTTTGCTAGCAAGGTTACCAGCAGCGTCTATACCTTTTTCACGAACATCAATAGCTTTCATACCCAACTGATTAAAAATAGGTATTGCTTTTGGGTCTATTCTTCTAAATAGACCCTAAACAATATCACCTAGTCCATCTTCGTAGGTTGCTATGTATACTGGTAATCGAGAGTTTATTACCCTAACCATGGTAGGTCTACGTTGAGCACCATGCATAATCATTTTATTATTTATTGTCTTTATCACTAATTGTATCGAATCACTGTGATTAAGTCACAATAATAATCATCAGCAATTTCATTAATGAGAGACTGATACACATCAATGTCCATAATACCACCAGTACATAACCGTTTACAAATATCTGCTGCTTCATTAATAATTTCTTGGGAAATATTACCAGCTCGTTTTCCTCCAATCAGAATTTCTATTCGTTCAACAGCAGCAAGAACATTATTGGGACAAGTTATAAAACCACTTCACTGTGAGATAAGACCACTTCCAACAGAGGTGCCTGATGGCCATTCTTTTTCCTCACTTTTTGTTTGGGCTGGTGGTGGTAGTGGTGGTAATAATTGAGGTAATTGTTTTGATAAAGGTAATTGTTGTGGTAGTGGTGGCAGCACTGGTGATCGTGGTTGTCTATATAGTGGCAATTGTTGTGGTGGTGATGATGGTGGTGGTAATTCCAATTTTGTTTCAGGATCTAGCTGTAATTCCGATGTTGTTTCAGGAACTGGCTGTGTTAATTTTGTATATTTTCGTTTTGCTTTGTCTGCTTCTCTCCTTGATTCTTTTAATTCTTCAATTATCCTAACATAATCCTGATGTAATGGATCATTAGCTCTAGCTTGTTTAACATTCATGCGTATGTGATATAATGATGTTTGCCATTGTTCACTGTTTTTAACATCTTTAGAGTGTTCAGGTTTCATTAATTTATCTCTTTGACAAAAACTATCAAAAGCAAATTCAGCTAATTGATCTACATTTTTGATACCATTAATTGTCCTAATAGTTTCTTCATTAAAGTTATCTATCAATTTAACTGTTGGTATGAGTAGTGCTACACCACCTTCTTCTGCCTGGTCCATATCCTCTGGTGTTTTCGGGATTGACATCGCAGCAGTTATTTCTTCTGAAAGCTTTTCTAGAATCTTTTTTGTTTTCTTAGTTCTTTTTGCTATTTTTTTCCAGATGATTCAGCTGTTTTCTCTAACAAGGGTTGAATATCTTTAGTTGTATCAGTAATAGGTTTAAATAATTGTTTTGTATTCTTCCCAAATTCAACTTGAGATTCCTGACGCGATTGTAGTTGTTCCTTAACAGAATCACGAATAGATATTTTTTAATTGCCTCTAATCGCTCTCGAGCTAATTTAGCTGAGTGTGGTTCTACAATACTCGTTATTAATATTTATAATGGCTGTTTAATTCATAGCAGCAGAGAGGGTGAGGGACAACAATTGAGTCGCTTTAGTCGTAAACAATATCGCCTGACAAAATCATAAAAAACGTCAATAAAAATAAGCTAACCAAAGATTTTATTATACGATTAAATAAATAATCGTGTGGAAAGAGACTTGGTTCAGCGTTGTTGACGTTTGCTTCTCAGCCTCTGCAGGAACCTTTATTTTTTTTTTTTTTAAAGTCTCAGGCAAAGTTGTCTGTTCACCCTCTCTGTTGTTTTTCGTCAGTCCATTATGCTCGAGTAGATTACTTGATTTCGTACAAACATTTTGGTTCCTTGTACTCGAAATTCCGTTAGAGGGTACATCAAAAACTTGAAAAGTCAAGATGGCGAGCGATTTCAACTTTTTAAAATAGCTGATAATGAAAGAATCAGGGATAAATTCTGCAAATGATCTTGGACCGGAAGGAGTAAGCATACTCCGAATAGGAACAGTTTAGTTAATTTTCTGAATATGTCAAAATATTGGTCAACTGACTACGTGCGAAAAGAAAAATTTAGATCATTTGTGTATGTCATTGTGCTGAACTACAAGTCCGAGTAAAATTGAATGTTTATCAAAATTGGACTTACCCATGTCGAAACAAATAATGAGAACAGCAGAATGACGAAGGTAGAAGATGAAATACAGAAGACATGTTGAGAAAGTACGGAAAAGACTGTAATTACAATCAATCCCGTTGACATAAGATCTTTCAATGAAGTTGAAGAATGGGTTCAAGGAAAATTTGGAAACCACGTCAAGAAGACTTTGACGAAAGAGTTTCATTTCAAAAGAGAATGGGTAAACGAGAGGTCATCAATATAGTTCGTGAAAACATTTCAGCCGCAAAATATGCAAGAAAAGCAAATACTAGCGTGTTTAAAGGTTTGAAATTTCATCCTAAAATTTCAATAACGCATCGCATTTATCCCCCTAGCAGCGTGACTGGCTGGAACCAGATGATAGTATACCTTGAGGATGAAAACATTTGGTTAATTGATGCTCGATACATGCGACATTAATTGATCCTCGCAAGCAATAAATGTAGTTAAAGCCATTGAGGAAAAACAAAATGAAAGACAAAAATTGAATGACGTTCTCAGAGTAACGAATCAGAATTTAATCAATTGATAAACATACTGTCCAACAGTTTCAAATATGTTTCAATTATGTGGCAGAACAGCTGTTGTGGACATTAAGCTTCATGATCCATTCCCGCATACTAGAGTTATAGTTATAGCATTTCATCAAGTTATTAACATAGTACTAATGAAAGGTTAGCAGCTACTTGTTTTACATCAGTCTAAAAGTAGCTCTAAAACACATTAATTACTGAAATGTGTGATTTATTTAAGTGTGCTAGAAGAGTTTAACAAAACTTTTCACCTCTGTATTTATGTTATTTCCTCCTAAAATGTATAACTTCCAAAATTCTTCTTGACATTCATGAAAATTTCTAAAGGAATTTTGATTCTGTCCTGATGCTATGATGGTAAACAAAGACCAAAATCATTGTAGGTTACAAAAAATTTGAAATCTTTCAAGAAATGCAGTCAGTCACAACTCACAATGTAAACAATAATAATGCAGTGCTTTTTGCCACAAAGTAGTCTTTTATCTAAGTGTATAACCATTTTTAGTTTTGCACTGAAAAATTTTCCTATATAAAAGTTCGGTAGATAATGTCTAAGCATGTGATATATACACAACTTGTGACATAAAAATTTTTGAGCCAAATCCTGAAAGTGGCATGGTCCAGTTTCATAAATTGGTCCGTGGCAAATTTCTTAACTGAAGTTCATAGTGTTATTTATTAAGCTATCATTGTTTATTAATTAAAGATATAGTTATATTTGTGAACTAGGTGATTTGGGCTTGTATTGTTCTTGAAATTGATGTCAGGCATGTTCTTCTTCCATAGTTTGTCTGCAGTAGGTTGATAATGAAATACCAATAGTCCGCTAGGAAGAAGAGCTAGCCTCCCATAGCACTAAACACGTGGGTTTGGAGCAAGTATGATATCTCAAAAACAACTTGGATAGCAACTATTTTCAACTGCATCAGCCTCTTTTGTGCAGAATTATCATCTAGGAAAAGAGGTTGTGCTTGCGCTGTAAGAATCACATGGTGTCCAAAATGACCTTCGAACATGAAAATTGCAGGTATAAATTTGCAGTTGGGGTGAATAAAGTTCTGTTATGGACTGTCGTCATTACTTTTATGGTCAGGTGAATAATATTCTTATGCTTTGTTTTAATATAAGTATATAAAAATATAGACCTTTTCGACCTCACTTGTGTATTTGATTTGTTATGATGTTTTGTATTAGGTCACTGATTGCAGCATTAAATTTTGTAGTTAAAACTGGCCCCTGGCCCCTAAACAATAAACAATGCTGGGAACAATGGCGACATTACAAAGCTAACAGAGCACATTCCTAGAGGAAATATTTGAGTAAAATACATAGTAAACAATTAAGGCAACCTAAAATATTATCATTTAGTAATACATAATTATCTAGCAGTTACAAGATAAATAGCGACGAGTTTAAATAATCATCACAATGTATGAAATGAGTTTCGGTCTGTCTAATTCAAAGCCCCCATGTGCTTTCAACAAGGGACCGTCTCAAGGCAACGTAATCATTGGAAACAAAGTACATGTACGCAAAATTTTAAATAATTGTACTAAACATAGATAAGATAAAATTGTGAGACTGGCATAGCAGTATTTTTAATTTAAACAGATAAGATAAAATTGAGACTGGCATAGCAGTATATTTAATTTAAATTGTCTGTTAGTTTTAAATTTCTTTTTTATTCCACTACATGTTATTGTAACGTAATGTTGTTTAATGGACTTGACCTTGTCCAGAATTGAGTTCAGTTCTGCTTGAGCTGGCTGAGTTTTTACTTTTTTACTTATATAAAAATGTTATTTTGGATCAGGGGTAGGAGAAACCAAAGAGAATTTTATGGGCTATATTGCTTTTAATAAACAAGGCTCATTAAATCATGCAAGAACCTTATTTTCCATTAAGTAATGGTTGTTTCTAGAAATTGATAATTTGTAACCCGAGTTCAAACAGAGAAATCTATTATCTTAAGACTCAGAATTTTGTCAGTCATGCTTTACCACCTAGTATTTTAAGTTGTGTTATGTTGTGGCCAGTTTGAACTGAACTTTTATTGTCTTCAAATTATTGAATTCAAGTGATTATTTTCTCTGGAAATACAAAAGTGTTCTGACAAAATTCTTGGATAAAGATATTCGTTTGAATTTATACTGAATTCAAAACTGGAATAATATTTATGTGATTCAATAAGAGACTGCTAACACATCTGGACGTCGCAGGCTATAACAAATACGAGATCGCTTTCATTTTTATATCCCATCGGGACTTGACCTCAGTTTCATTTAGGACTTTGTATTTGTATTTTAATTCTTGGATTATTTTTGGATTTAATTCGCAAAACCGGAAGTTCTTTTTTCTTACTTTGTTGCATTGTATTCTACAGAAATAAACTATTTCTTAAATTTTACAAACATTGTTGTCTTCACTCTTTTATGTTACTTATTTTAAGAGCATATATTCGTAACACTATACAAAAATACATACTCTGGTGTATTAAAATATTGGATATACACACTTTTCCCAGAAAGGTCTGTTTTTTAAGCAAGAATTGCAATTTATATATTTTCAACCAGGCCAATAATTTATGTCCAAAAGTTTTATCCAGTAAAATGCCAAGTTTTAATACTTGAACGCTGATATTATTCATACTAGATTAGGAAACAATGAAAGTTCATTAAAAGCTGATATTTACCGTATTCACCTTACTGACACACCTTTTTATTCATGGGGTGGGATAAAAACCACCATGCACTTTTTCATATTCTGTCCCAGGAACAGTAGAGACATGCAAATGTAAAAGAGTTTAACCAAATTTAGCCAAAAATAAATTGGCGTGATAAGATTTGGATAATCAGTTTGAATATAGTACTTTGCCACTAAACAGCCCTTTATACTGTTATTGCATGAACGATTAAATCTGACTGCCCAAATTGACTTTAACTTCATCATAGCTAGTATACCTTATTAATTACAGTGTATTTAGCCTATAAATGGCAGGAGATTCTTTGATAAACATACTTCAGGAAACATAATATATTTTGGGGATGAAGAGTCTATATAACATGTTGAAAGCTTAACATTTCTTATTGTCATTATGTAACGTCGAATCTTTTTGCATGTGATTTAACACTTGATGTCCTTTAGATATCTCCACATAAAGCACATTTTCACGTCATTTAGCCGTATCTTACTGATCAATGTCATCTGTTTTCAGGTATTTTACACAAATATGATGAAATGAATACTGGAGATAAATGATTATCTTCGTTGATGTACCAATTTCATCTACCGGGACAATTGTTATGTGAAATTACTATCAAGTCATGAAGAAACCAAACTTTAAAGGTCCTGACTTGTGAACTGAGGAAAAACAGTTGAAATAATGGCAAGTTTGGAAAACAAACTAATTCATGGAAAAAATTGACAGTGAGGCATGTAGAAAGTTAGGATTCACTGAGCCAGAGCAAGAATATATATATATATATATATATATATATATATATATATATATATATATATATATATATATATATATATATATATATATATATATATAGGATTAGTATAGTACTAGTCTGCTTTCTAACTAAGGTGGTTGAAAATATTGCAAAGAGTATTAAATATTAAATTCAAGTCAAAAACCAGGTAATCGATGTAACAGCATGATAATAGGCTCATTTGAGAAAATACCTTAAATATGTGATGTTACATGGTTAGGCTCATACAAAAGTAACAAGAAAAGAGTGAAGCCAACAAGCTTAGTAAAATTAAAAAATAATTTATTTCCCTAGAAAAAAGAAGCAAAAGAAGAAGGACTTACGGTTTATGAATCAAATCCAAAATTAAGCTGAGAAATAAAAGATACAAATTCTATCAATAAAAGTTCTAATTCAATCACAGTTTGAATGCCGATGAAATTCCAAGATTGGAATGCGATGACGTCTTCGATGGTCTGCTTTATCTTGACGTCTCAACAGTTCCTTGTTGAATCACAGAGAATAATATTTCAGTTCTTGAATTCCGAATAATAATCAATAAATGTCTTTTTCCAAGAATTCTGATGAGGAGCACTCGTATGTATGTTTTCCAGATCAATGAATTACTAATTCCAAAAAAATTAAAAACTCAACTCTAACTGGCCACAACAACTATTTATTCTTATAACAATGGATTATAAGATCTATTACGCCAAACTGATTCCAGGATGGGTGGGTCAAAATTTCATCCCACTGAGAAAACCAAACATCTGTAACAATAAACAAATGTCATTTGTCACGTGCTCCAGGTCTGGCCTGGATTTTGCTAAATTACTCTAACTCTTAGAATGAATATTTTAAAAAAAATGTTTACATAGAACTTCCTTACTGGTCCTAAGTCATGATCAGCAAAAGATACAATGCTTCTACTACTGGTTATTTATCAGATCAAAGAGAACTGAATTAAATTTCTAAAAATAACTCAAATCCAGTAGAAAAAATTATCGTTACAATAACATGTAATGGAATAAAATAAAAATAAAAAATTTATAAGTAACAAACAAATAATTAAATTACATATGACAGTGACAATAAAATTAGAGTAGAAAAGATTTTAAGAAAACATTTAGAATAAAAGTTAATTTAATGACTAGGAAAAATATTGAGAAAAAGAATTCAAAATAAGCAAATATCGTTCCTCATAGTAATATTTTTGTGAAATCTGAAGAGGTTGAGCTAAAAACAGACATGGCAGAAGATATGATAGATATAAGGCATTGTCGACCAATTATACAGAGACTATATGCTTCCTTTAGCTCAGAAATACGATATTATAAATCAGGTACAAGATTTATTAAACAGAGATGAATTTTGACCTTCATCCAGCCCTTGGACATGCCATACTAGTCAATAAACTAAATGAAAAATATCACTTCTTGATTGACTATTGCCTCCCAAAATTAGAAGAAATAATATAAGATTTCACCTAGTGCCAATGTTTAGATTGCTTGTATGGATATTGTCGGGTACGAATAAGAGAACCGCGAGAGAGAAAATGTGTTGGCTTAGAAGGGTTATAAGCATTTAACTCAGCTGGAGTTGAGTTGTACAATGCTCCCGGGACCTTCCAATGACTTGTAGATTTACAACTTGTAGGAATTCAGTGAATATTTGTTCTGGTATGCATTGATGATATTATCATATTTTTCTTTAGCTGTGATGACCATGTGCTTCATTTACGGGAAAGTTTTGAAAATCTAAGAAAAGCAAATTTCAAAATAAAACTGGCCAAATGTACATTCTTTGAAAAAGATGTCCTGTTTGTCAGACATACTGTAGCAGTAATGATGGGATTAAAGTTTCTGAATTACTGTCACAATTTTATTGATTAGAAATTCTGATTTACTGTATTTGATGACAGGATGGCTTACTCTTTGAATTTTACTCACTACTGGAGGGAGAAAACTTTATATTTTTATTACAAAAAGGATGGGTGTAGTCTTATATTGGTGCAGGGACTGGAATTGTGACCTCATGCGGCTATAATCAGTGGAAAGTGTTTAAAGCTTATAGTTTATGATAGGACTAGATCATGTCCTTCGGTCTCTGATTTTAAGTTCTGTACAGATATAAAGTTCTTTATTTAGATGAATTCTCCTTTTTCAAAAGAGATATACATATTAATTAGTGCATTAACATTTGTCCTTTTTATTACATAATTTTATCCATGTCAAGTACTGATAAGAAGAAAGATAACTCGTAGTTAAAACAACTTATTTTATTCCCAAAATATTCTGCTACCGATTTTCAATTATAAAAGTATTGGTTTATACAGTTAAACGATAGTTTCATATGCAACAATATAAAACGTACAGTAGCTTACTAACTCATGACATTTATGTGCATATGAATATAGATGTAGCTTCGTACCTCATGACATTACAGTTCACATTAATATAAGACATAGCTTAGTACCTCATAAGATTTCTTTGCACATCAATATAATACATATGTTAGTACCTCATAAAATTGTTTTTGACAAGCGTGACTAAGTACATTTGTTACTCGCAGTCATATGCTATATCAAAGAGTACTGAAAAGTTAAGTTTAGCTACTGAGAACAGCAGCTTCACATTGTATTCATAGAAATGTGTACATGTAGGCACCATATATAAACTATAAACATGCCACGTTTAAATTATAATCATGTCATTTATTTAAAAAAATGGATATTGAGCATATCTGGTCACATATTGGCATACTTTTAGCTATAAAATGATAAAATTTTCAGAAAATAGCACATTCTGCTTTTGGAGGGGGGGGGGGATTTGATAAAAACGGTCATGCCAAAACGAGAGTTGTATGGTCTGATTTCTCTATATGAGTGAAATAAGCTCCTAGATTGTCATACATTAATCAGAATTTAGTAAAATAATGTGAACTATGTGAGGATGATTGAGGTCATCTGTTAGAAACTTCAGATGTATGTCATAATAAATGTATCAAAAGAAGCCATCTTGTTCTAGGAGACAATGTTATAAACCATGATTTTACAGTTGAAGGATAGTGTTCTAGTAAATGTTATAAACCATGATTTTACAGTTCAAGGATAGTGTTCTAGTAAATGTTAGAGACCATGATTTTACAGTTCAAGAATAGTGTTCTAGTAAATGTTAGAGACCATGATTTTACAGTTCAAGGATAGTGTTTTAGTAAATGTTAGAGACCATGATTTTACAGTTCAAGGATAGTGTTCTAGTAAATGTTAGAGACCATGATTTTACAGTTCAAGGATAGTGTTCTAGTAAATGTTAGAGACCATGATTTTACAGTTCAAGGATAGTGTTCTAATAAATGTTAGAGACCACTTCTACTAATTATGAAATCTGTGAACTTGAGATTTTCTGACAAAATATTTTCCACTCAGAATTCTTTTCATGACATCCCTCTTCAAACTTGTCTCTTGTTTAGACTTACCGAACAAAATTAGGATGTATTCCAAAAATCGTTTATCAGATAAAAATTGTCAATAAATTCACATCAATATCTTTTATTTATTATTGGGATATATCCCTGAATATATTTTCCTGGTAAAAACTTTCATCACAAAAAATCACATCAAACACTATTTGGTTATATTTAAAAATAAAAACAAAAAAAAAAAAAACAATAACATTTTTCAGGCACCAATAGAACTGTTCATATAAGCTTGTGCTGGTCAAAGCTGTGACTGTTCTCATAACTTTGTATACTTTCAAGACCCATATCTGCAACATATTGCTGTTTATTCTTGGGACCAGCGCCAACGCAGGAGTGGAAACAGCTAATTATTCTTGTCAAAAACTTATGATAATATTGTAAAATTTTATTTAAGATGTATACAGTTTATTTTGGACAAATAACTCAACAAATGAAAAATTACACTTTGTTTCCTCTAATGCAATGTAGGTTAATTGCGACATCTCTTTACAATGATAAGTATATTGTCCATCATTTATAGTATAATTTTGCTTTTTTCGGAGGGAGATAGTATAAGCTTATGGTCGTGGAGATACTACCGTTGGTCTTATGTTCTAGAGTCATATATTCATAACTTTCCCATGTAACAAATTATGCACAAGAAAATAAGTATCTTAACTGCCAGAAAAACTTAATATTTAACTTATGAGATTTTAAAAAAACATCTCAGCTTGAAGAAATTTTAGGCATCCAAAGTGTCATCGTATCCTAGAGATAAAAATGGGTTGTGTAACTAATTATTCATTATCTTTTATTTCACTAGGTGAATATGACTTGGACTCTTATAAATAGTCGACACACAAGGAATAAGAAAAAATATACAAACGTAGAAAGTGACTGCATTATTCGGTTTTCTTCATTTGTAATGTATGAACATCGTACAACTTTCTTGAAATGCAACGTTCAGTCGTTTCAGCATTATATAAACTCTTGGAGGGAGGCTATCCCTAGAACTCTGGTAAGCGAGAATTGATCCTGTTTTGATGCTTAATATCCACAACAGGTGTTCTGCCACATAAGTGAAACAAATCTGAAACGTTTGTACAGTCGGTTTATCAATCTGTTAAATTCTGTTTTGTTATTCTGAAGATATCATTAATGTTGCGCCTTTCACTTTGATTTTTTTCTCAACAGCTTTATCTAAACTTCTTGCTTTCGATGATCCTGCCATGTTTCTTAGTTATAGCTTTTTCTAAGCAAATTTCTTCATCCCTGAGGACTATTTTCATCCGGTTCCAGCCAGTGACTCTGATTGAGGAATAAATACTTTCAGGTATACAATTTTAGGATCAAATGTCAAACTTTTAAACACGCTGGTGTTTGCATTCCGTGCCTTTTTCTCCTTAGAAATTGTTTTACGAACTGTCTTGATGAACTTTCATGTTGTCATTACCCATTCTGTTTTAAAAGGATATGCCAACTATTTCGCCAAGTTCTTATTGACCTGGTATCCAAATTTTTCACGAACCCAATCTTCAACTTCATTGAAAGATCTTGTGTCGATGGGATTTATTGCAAGTACAAATAAAGTCTTTGCCCTATATTTTCGATAGATCTTCTCTATTTCATGTTCCACCCTCGTCATTCTGCTATTCTCTTTCTTTGTTTCGCTATGGGTAAATCCAATTTTAATAAACTTCCAATTCTTGTGGAATTCGTACTTCAGAACAACGCCATATATACATGGTCTAAACTTCTCTTTCCGCACGTAGTCAGTTGATCGATATTCTGAAGTATTCAGAAATTGAATCAAGTTGTTACTATTCGTAGTATCCATAACCTTCCCGGTCCAAAACCATTTGCAGAATTTTTTCTTGATTTTCGCATTTATTAACTATATCATCAAAGTTGAAATCCTTCAGCATCTTGACTCTTCAATTTGCTTATGTATCATGCAATGTATTTTCGATTACAAAGAACCGAAATATTTATAGAATAAAGTGGATCGACCTGAGCATAATAGACTGACTAAACACTTACTTCACGGTCTGTACCCATAAATGCGGTCCCTATCTGTACCCATAAATGCGGTCCCTATCTATAGTTAGAGCATTTTTGTTGTTGGCATTCTGGTGGTGATACTCTAATTAGACTTAGGAATTCACGGTATTGATTTAAATAAAATTGCCCATTCATTAGAATATAAGAATTATGGTGCAATTTTTGAGCGTGTATAAGGAAAAAAATCATACCAAGTGACAAAAGCTCGCAGATTACACATATAAACCGTTCTGTCACCGGCAAAGTCAGTCTTGAAAAGTTTTTGTCGCTTTATATGATTTTATTTTTCCTTTAAAATATTGTTGTTGCTTTGTTTGTTTCTTTTTACAATATTTAGATTGCATTAACCACCTGTGAATAGGGCATGTGATGAATTTACCTTGTTGCTATAGTCCAAGAAGTAGTTCTCTGCTCACGTGAGTCACATTTACGACATAAATAGACACGATGTTTTAACAACATATTAGACTTATGTACTTGTTGATCTACTTGTTGCTATAATTATAATTTGAAGTCGTTTACCTACAAGAACTGGCGTGCACCACCATCTAGCTTTCCGACTAACAGGACAAAACTGAAGAGTACAAAACGTGCTGCTCACGTTTGTAATATACATTATGCTTTATGAACTATGTTGCTCTGTTCAAAAAAATTGGTACAAACACTCAAAGATAATATAGTAACCAGATTTAGTAGATATATTAAATAAAGACATTTTATATACTTTAAGTTCTCTACTTTGAGATTATTTATTTATTGGCTAATTATTGTACCGTTCGGTCTTACTAAACAGGAACTAAAAGAAACCTTTAAATAGTAATCTCGGTTCATTGTCGTAATTAACATATTTTATTATCATTTTCGGTGTCAGTAAAATTATAATGTCCATTTTTGCAAAATGTTATGGTCCTTTGTTTATTTTCTTTCGTGTGCAAATATAATTATTTATTGATTTTACTAAATTTGTTGACATCGTTTCCTTTTGTTACATAGTTTAAGACCTTGAGTAGTAGCATAATAAAAAATAAAGGTCATTGTGAAAAATGTTGAGAAATATCAATGCAGAAGATCATCTCTACACATTCATCTGGACTTTTCTATATTTAGATGTTCTAGTCATAAACTTAATTTGGAGGCAGGTAGATATGAAGGTGACACTGCTTCAGAAAGTTTCTCTGTAACTTCTGTTCGAGAAATAATTTCCTACTATTTAATGGCAAACACTGAATTCAGGAAAAACAATCTTAAGATAAACGTTGTCGTGCCATTCCATCTAAATTAAATTCTATTTCCCTATTTCGTCTCAAAATCCGTTGTTTATAGACAGTTTATTAGCTGATAAAACCTGTACTTAACATTGGACAGTTATAATGTAAAATGTACCTTATTATCCAATATAGTGACCATCTTTACATGAATAAGTAGCCTACATTACTGAAATGGAATTGGGCATTGTAACCACAATTGTATTTGTATAAAATTGTGACTTTTTATTAGGCTGCAAGTTAATTTCGTCCCTGGAATATCGTGTTCTGTAAACTCAATAATGAAACTTAGCAGCCATGTTGAAAATTGTTGATTAGGGTTTAGATGAAAAGGGATAATTATGTAAATTGGCCGCTGTCAAATTTCTTAACTTAATGTTATGACATTACCTTTTCAGGTACTATTATTCAATAATTAGAGATATGGATATATTTTTGAATTAGGTGTTGTGGGCTTGCGTTGTCCATAAAAATAATATGAGATATGTAAACATTCCACAATTACATCGCAGTATGTTTACAGTGAAATACCACATGGAACGTGGTTTAAGTCAAATAGAATCTCTCAAATACTACTAGGAAGAAAAGCTAGTCATCAATAGTAGCTGACACGTTGGCTTAGGGCAAGTAGAATATCTCCAACTACCTATACGGCAACCCTTTTGAACTGTATAAAACTGTTTAGTAAACATTTCTCATAATTATTATAGTAATACCTATGATTTATAGCAAATTGTAAAGAACGATACGAGTCCTTGTAGTGAATCGTGAGTGATAAAGCATCGGTGTGACTAGGAGTTGAAATCAGGAGGCCATTGCACGTTGATTTATTTATAGTTCAAAAAATGCCAGATAACCAGACAGGAAATTCGCTGTGAATTTATCTTTGAAGATACTATAGATTAAAATATGATTTATTAAGATTCGGACACATTGGAAAGTTCTGGACTATAAATCAATTTTATAAATAAGAATAAAATTGTATAGTCAAATGCTCATAAGGGAAACAAGGTTTTCTAGGTGGGTATGTACAACAGTAATGCTGCATGAAATTTACCTGTTGGAGTGTAAATTCGTTGATTGTATTATGTTTCAGATTGTGCCATAGAATGGACAATACGTACAATATTCAAAACAAAGAATACTGCATTCAGGCCCGTCATTAAAGCAATTATTTTACAAGAGTAAAATAATACATAGATATTTGGCAATCCAAAGGCTATTGAAATACTTATTTACTTGTGTATTGGCAACAAATTTTAATACGACTGACTTTTACGTAAATGGATTTGTGTGTATTTGTTTGTTTCTAATTTGCTTCTCTACAACTAAATTAAACTAGATATATTATTTTGCATTAATCCCTCACTACATTTTGAATACGAATAGTGCGCTGGTGTGAGGTTTTCTAACATGTACGTCTGGCACTTTCGTCGAAATGCACATGTATTTAATTTGCAATTCTCTAAATAGTTTCATCATGCTATGAAACCCACCCAGGTCATTTGCTCGTTGCATTTATAAACTGTTAATTTTTGTTATTAATTTTTTGTTATTTTTTTCTGTTGTCATACTAAATTAATTTATCGGTATTATTGCATCTTTATTGGCCTGGTTCGGTAGCCTAAGTGGTTAAAGCGTCTGCCTCAGAGGCCACTATATATTGAAATATGTCATGTTTAGAAATAGTAATATAAAAGTCTTAAACGCCATAGCCAACTGTATTTATATGGCGCAAATATAGGTGAATCTGCCTCATTTATGTAATATTAGTATAGCGACATTGAGACCTTAAAAAGGGGTATATCACAATTGGCGACAATGGTACTTTAACATTGGGAATACAGGGCCAGCACTTTGGCGACAATGGGGCCTTAATATGGGAACACAGGGCCACTTTAGCGTCATTGGAAATCCCAGCCAAAAAAGTTCGTGGGCAACTTTGGCGTCAAGGGGAATTTAACATGAAGCGAATGGGGTATTGAACATAGCGACAAGAGATTGCGTTACTTTAAGGGTGTCAATGGGACCTTAATGTTAAAAATGTTTATATCAAAACTGGCGTCCATGAAAATTTAACATGGGAATATCACCTAGAGGTCAATGGGAATTGAACATTGGTGACATGATGGGATTTATAGGGTCAAAATTATTTATTGGGTGAAATGTAGTTATAGGGACAAAGGGTTGTTAGGGACAAACAGACATATAGAAACAAACAAATACACATCCAAACAAAGACGGAAACACATAAAAGAGTACATATATATTCCAAAGAAAGACTTATAGATAGAATAGAGACTCCAATCAGAAAAGTTTATTGTATCGGTACAAAACATTTGTTCAAGTATATACATGTGCTCTCTATCCTGTGCTATGGTCTAAGCACTATCCATTCAATACAAAAATATTTGGACAGGAAACAAACCTATTTACAAGTTATTTAGTTCTTGGTTCTAGAAAAATTACTTTTAAAAATTAAAGTTCATGCCATTAAAAAATAAACACAACGTATATGCATTTGATAAAAATGACACTTCATTCTACAGTTAATGTCCATTTTTAAGAAACAAACTAAAACGAAACAAGTAACAAACAATAAAATGCGACAAATTTCATGTTTGTCTCTATATCCGTCACACAAGTTGTTTAGAATCTGGTCAGCTACCACTTGTGTCCCAGCGTAGATGTTTCATATCACGTAGTAGTATTAGAAAACCAGGTTTTCAACTCACTTTGTTTTTTTACCCTCCAAACAAGTATAAATTATAGTCCTAAATTATCCCCCACCCCACCCCCTTTTTTTTCCAAAATAAAACAGGGTTTTGACTCACCCTCCCCCACCTCTTTTTTTACCCCCTACTACTACCTGTAAACAGGTATTTTGTAACCAAACAAAACAACAGGTGTTGGAATGCGATAAGCTCTTTACACAGAGGTGACTAATTTGTTAGAACAGTGCATGTGTGGAATACAATTATTCTAAAGACGGCAAACGGGTTTTTACCACAAGATAACAGGATGAAAATTAAACTGTGTATTAGAACGTTTCAGTTAACAAGGTGGAAATTAAACTAGCATTAGAATGAAAATGATATTATTTTAGTTATATTATATCTTAAGTTTAGATAAAATTTTACGTTACTCATATTTTTTTTGATATTTTTTTTCATACTTGCTAACCCTCATTGGTAGAATGTCTGTTAACATATTATCAATAATACGAAATTCACGTAATAAATCATCTATATTATATTTGACTCCTCGTAGGTAAGACCGGATCTGATCAAGTAGTTTCTTGTAAGTTTTAATTGATGTTAAACATCCATGCTTTTTTATCAAAAGTCTTGGTTCTACTTTTTTACACGCCGCTGTAAGTGAAACACCAATACCAGATATAATTAACAAAAAGGGATTTAACGATATCCCACTTGAAATTATACCGGAACTGGTCATTAACAATGGTAGATATGATATTACTCGAAGGATCTTGTTGTAGTATTTATAACATTTTTTAACGCACCAATGTTTTTTGTGATAATATTTGTAGTATTGTATTAGTGCGTCCACATCCTGTTCTGAAATATCTTTTGAAATATGATTAAAATCAACTATACTTCTTTTCATTATAATATTTGTTTACATAGTCCTATGTTTGGTTAATCCATAATAAGAGCTGGTTGTTCAGCTATAAATTCCAAACACCAGAGAAAAATTGCTAATTTTAAAGTTTTATCAACTGGTTCAAGTACAAATTCTTCTTCAGAATTTTTGTTTATTATTACAGATAATACTCCAGATGAGTCATCATTTGGATGACGAAGTGGATATTTGGTAGATATTCTAAACTTTGCACTGCTAAGCACTGACAATCTATACACACCGGTAACTTCTGCAATATATTTGATAGAATTTTTTTTTGGTGTCCACCTAGTATAACCAGTGTCAACAGTATACACAATATTTTTAATCTGTTTGTGAGGAATTTTAACCATACTCGTTTTCTCAACAATATTAGCGAGTGTAATGCCAACATTTGATGGATTTCCAAAAAATTCATCTTTAATTTTGTTTATGCTTCTGCGAAAACTTAAAAATGTGTTCACGTGACTGGTAAAATCATTTTTGAGTGCTGTGATTTCATTAGTAATTGAAGCGTCCCAATCATTGACGTATTTTTTAGTGACAGCATCCCCATCCTCAGTTGGGTTTCCAAGATCTGTAATCTTGTTTTGTGTCATAACAATATTCCCATTTGGATTTCGTACAACTACATCTGACAGTTTTACATTACTCGTCTTTAATCGTCCTTCTTTGTCCTGGAAAATGACAACTTCATCTGGATCTACGCTGGTAAGATTTAGTAAATTATTGATTTCATTTTTGAGCCGATCAAGAGTTGCATATTTGGATAAGTCACCTTTAAAACGTTTTGTGGATAAATCTTCTAATAGTGTTCCAAATTTTGTATAGTAGCTCATTATTTACTATCCTAGATAAAATTATCAACACTAGTTTAATATTATACAAAATGGCAAAATCGTCGATACTAAACTTTGATACAGAGAGACTAGTGAAGCATAAACATAACAATGAACTTCCTGATTGTCATTATCTTATTGTTGGGCGAACTGGATCGGGGAAAACAAATTTGCTTATGAATTTGCTTCTTGGTGATAATTTTAACTACGACAGAGTTTATATTTACACAATCAATCCACAGCAAGATAAGTATGAGTTATTAAGTGAGTATAATAACAAGCTTCGTGATGATCTTAAAGCTGGTGAAGATTTTTTTATAATTAGGCAGCCAGAAGATCTTATTCCAGTTAATCAACTTGATGCAGATGAACATAAGATAGTAGTTTTTGACGATATTCCTCTAAATAACATAGAGATGAATAAAATAAGATCATATTTCTCACTGTCACGTAACAAACAGTGTAATTCTGTTTATCTCGCTCAAGGATTTTATAATGTTGATAGGTTTATTAGGCGAAATACGGGTTGTTTTATTTTATTTCCAGGACTGGATAATGTTGACGTTAGAAATATTGCAAGCGAGCAATGCGGTGGCGTGACAAAAGATAAGTTTATTGAACTTTACCGTAATGCTACAAAAGATAAATTTAACTTTTTCTTATTTGATAAACTTACAAATGATCCAACTAAAATGTTTCGCTGTTGTATTAACACTTACTTACAATAAAGCGTTTCAATTTTATAAAATTTATAATTATAATAATGGACAAACGAGCAAGATACAGACAACACATAGAAGATCTAAAAAAACTTGCTCAATCTCAGGCATCACTTAAGCAAAAAGTACAAGAAGCGCGACGTGGGCAAGTAACTGCTACAGAAACAACAGCTACAATTTTCAAGCCGGTTACTGAAGCATTATTAGGTAAACAACCTGAAACTAAACCACTGTCAGAAGAAGAACTTAAACAACTACAGGAAAAAGGTTTGGTTGGAATTGTTAGAGAACAACAGGAAGCAGCTGCTGCAAAACTTGTTACTAGATCTGATGAAGAAAAGAGAAAACTGATTGAGGCACTTACAGCAAATATAGCTGATCCTGCGGCTAGACAAGCAGAAACAGATCGATTGATAAACAATCCGCTGGAACTTGAGCGAAGATTAGCAGAGTTAACAACACAAGGAATAACAAATATTATAACAAATTTATCAGGAGACATAAAAGATATCAGAGAGGAGCAACAAAGAGTCGGTGATCTTACTGTAAAGTTTATGGAAGTTGGAGATCAAAGATTTTATTTTACAAAAAGAGCAAATGATGAGATAAAAGTTAGTGAATATAATGATTTTTTAAACAAAGAAAATATAAGGGGTATTGATGATATAAGCAAGTGGACTGATGCAGAATATCAAGCATTAATCGATAAATTTGATGTAATATTTAATGACGGAGCTGCTGCTAAAGATGAATTAAACACGGTTACAGAGATTAATAATATGATTCCACTTTATGAAAGAATGAGAAAGGGTGTCATTGCTCTCACGTTTAAAAAAACAGCAGAAAATAGCAGAGCAAAACCTTTTGGTAAAGGGTGGAGTTTTAAAAGAAAATTTGATAAACTCGATAAATCTCGTGTAGAAAAATATAGAAAAGAAAAAACAGGAACTGGTGTAAAAGTATTTACTTCAACTACTGAAATGATAGGTAGATTAATGTTATTAATATCATCAAAGGAAGCTGGGAATGTTAGTGTTGAACTTGATAATGAAATCATTGACATACTTGATCATCTAAGATCGAGTGAATTATTAACATCTGACGAATATGAAACTTTACACCGCGACTTAATCGCGGCGACTTAATTTTGTAAAATGATATAATATTAAAGGAATGCAAACAACATTATTACTAAACTCTAGCGAGTCTACAGAAGATAGCGCAAATTTTTCAGTAAATTATATTCCACCTATAGAACTAGATCCTGCAAAACAATATGAAATTGGATTAATTTCTTGTACTTGCTGGAATGCTATACCTAACGTGAAAAATGATGTTAACGATGAAATGTATTTTACTATGATTACAACACCTACAATATCTACAACAAAAAAAATAAAAATTCCGCAAGGAGCTTATAATATTGAAGATCTAAACAAGACGATCAAAGAGCTCATAACAAAAGCTGACGGTGTGGCTGATAATTTTGAATTAGCAGCAAATTATAACACATTGCGAACTAGGATAACTTTGAAAAATATAGCAATCAATCTTGAACCAAGAGAAAGAAGTATTGCACAACTGTTAGGATTTACTGAAAAAACTTACACTGCACTTGATCAGCCTATTACATATGACAGTGAACTGCCATCAAATATAACAGAAGTAAATACAATATTAGTAAATTGCTCTACTGCTTCTGGCTCTTATACATCAAAAGGTAGCAAAGGTCAAACGATTTACAGTTTCTCACCCGAAGTCCCGCCAGGTTCTCTCATGCAAATAACTCCACGACATATTATATATTATCCTTTAAACGTTGAAGATCAAATATCAAGTATAAGGATGCAGTTGACAGATCAATCAGGAAAACAGTTACATGTTAGTAATGAAGTTGTAACTTATTATTTACATCTACGCGAGCAAAAGTAAAAATTATGAAACATCAAATATAATGAAACAAAGAAAAAAGTTTATCGAAGAAAAATAGTAGGAGGATTTTTTGGAAATATATTCACTAAAGTTATTAAAAATATTCCAGGACTAGCGCGTAAAGTTGCACCAATTGCTATTGACGCGGGTAAAGCTTTTGCAACTGGGGCTGCATCTGCTGCTGGGACTGCGGTGGGACAAAAAATAGCTAATAAAATAAAAGGAGATCCACCGACTGCATCTGAAATAAAACAAGCTATCTCAGAAATCGCTCCAACAAAAGAAACTCAAAAAGCTATGATAACAACAACAAAAAAATTATTATCACCAAAGGGCGAGCAGATCATACAAAAATTAATATCTAAAGTAACAATGCCGCAATAAAATTTTATATAATCTAATAAAATAAAATGTCTACTAAAAATTATCTCGAGTTAACAGAAACTTATGACATCGACAACGATGTGACAGAATTCGAGTTTGTTGAGTACCTTGATGAAAATTCTAACGAACCAAATAAAACTGGTATTAGAACCTTTAACACCAGAGACGAAGATGTATTTCTACTGCCACATAAGGCTATGTTAGAAGTTCGTGGTCAGATTATGACAGTAGCCAATCCACCTGCTGCATTTGCAGTTGGAGCAGAAGTAGCTCTTATAAATAACGGTTGGAGTTTATTCAAAAGTGCTAGATATCAACTGGCTAATCAAACTGTAGAAGATATTTCGAGTCACCTACAAGTTGCAAGTACAATTTTAAATATTATTTCGTTTTCCGACGATTACTCGAGATCAACTGCAACTAATATGATGTGGTTTAAAGATACTGGACGGGGTATAGCTGAATCAACAGAATTTTTAAAGAGAGGCGCTATAGTACATGGAGCTGATGCTGATGCAAATGCTGTAATTGTGAGAAATTTTCTCATTGCTAATGCAGACGCGCTAGGTATTGTTGCACCAGGTGCAGCTGCTAATGCAGACGCTACAAGAGTTTCTCTTACAGCAGCTTTTAATAATCTAAATATAACACCACCAGCTGCGGCTGCAGACGGTACTGCGATGTTAAATTTACTTCTTAACACACTTGATGTGAGAAATCCACGCTATAACGAAGGTTTTGCTAGGCGAAGAAAACTTGCAGCAGGATCACGTCAAATTACAATGATGCTTCCGCTAAGCATGATTTTCGGCTTTTGTCGCGATTATGATAAAGTATTTCGCGGAGTAAAACATACTCTTATTTTAGATCGAGCAGACCAAAACGATTGCTTGTTTAGATCTGGAGGGGCTGATGTACAGTTTATCATAAACAAACTTTCTTTGTGGATGCCACGTATAACACCATCAATCACTAAAATGTCAGAACTAAATAACACGCTTGATAAGCATACAAACAGAATTTACTTTAAGCAGCATAAGGTATATCAGACAGCGGTTCCAAATACTACTGACTACACGTGGAGGGTCACAACAACATCAAGCGAACAACTGCCGAGAAATATCTTTGTCGTATTTCAACAACAAGCTCGACGAGGTAACCAACAACAAAATAATGCAGTATTTGATCACTCTGATGTCAGACGAATATACGCTAGATTAAATTCAAAGCAATATCCAGAACGAGCTATCGAGTGTAATTTTGCTGATGATGCTAATAAAAATATTTCTCGACCGTACATGTACCTGCTTGACGCAATACAAAAATATCAAGATGTTGAAGATGGAACTCAAATATCAGTAGAAGAATTTCGTACGCTTTATCCTATATTTCATTTTGATGTTAGTAAACATAACGAGCGAGCTGTAGACAGCACAGCGGATATTGAAATTACCTGGACACTTGGGGCGGTTCCAGTAGCGCCGTTATACGTATACGCATTAGTGATTAGTGATAGATTTATCACGGTAGATTCTATTGGAGGTAAAATGACAGTTCAAGTTTAATCTACAGTTGTTATATAAAATGGCAAAGTATATTGTAAAAGAAGTGTATTTGACTGATGGCCAAGTTAAAAAATTAGTAGCTGCTACTGCAAAGCGAGAACAGGTATCATTAAAAATCAATCCTAATATTTCTGATGGTGTTTTAACAAAATTAATGCTAACAAAAAATCAAGTAAAAAAGTATGATCGTAAAAAAACTTTTGTTTTAAATTTGAGTGCTGCACAAATGACAGCGATGGCAAAAGAAGGTGGTTTTCTTGGTCCGGCATTATCAGTATTAACTAGTACAATAATACCTAAACTTTTGCCGGTGTTGGGAACATTAGGACTAGCAGCAGCGTCTGGAGCAATATCTGGCGCAACGAAGAAAGCAGTCGAAGGTAATGGTATCATTCGTGGAAGTGGAATAAAAAAATTGTAAATTTTATGTAAATAATATATTATAATGCCACAAAAGAAAAAGAAATCACCAACAACAAAAAAAAGAAAGTAATAAAAACAAAATCACCAACACCAAAGTGCAAATGCATATGCAATCAAACAAAACAAGGAGGAATTATTCCGTTCGCTCCACTTTTGGCGGGACTAGCGGGAAGTCTGCTGCCAAATCTTTTAGGAATCGGACGTGGTCTAACATTACCAGGAACTCGTCGACCCCGTTGAGTAATTTTGATATCATTGATAAGTTAAAAGCGGTTCCTGGATTTCACGGAGTTTATTCTAAAGATGAGCTCTCAGCAATAAAATCACCATCTGCTGTAAGTTCATGTGTTATTAATATACAAGATTTTAATGACGGATCTGGTACGCATTGGGTAGCAGTTTATAATAATAATTATTTTGACTCGTTTGGACTTCCTCCAAGCGATGTAATAAAAAAGTATATGAAAAAAAAATTTACAAAAGTATATTATTCGTCAAATCAACTCCAACCTGTTGGAACGTCTGCTTGCGGATATTATTGTATTATGTTTATCCGACAGATGAGCAGAAATCTTAATTTTTTAAAATTTATTTTACAGTTTGATAAGCAACCTTCTCACGCTAATGATGAGATCGCAATTAATTTTATCTAAACTTATAAGTATAATAATGTCAACATACTGTCTCAAGTGTAAAACTAAAACAGAAGGTATTAATGAAACAACAGAAAAAACAAAAAACAACAGGATAATATTAAAAAGTATTTGTGCAATCTGTGGAAAAAGAAAAAATACATTTTTAAAGAAAACGTCCCCAGCGATAGTATCTCCAGCGACGTCGCTAGGATCTGGTTATCCTAATATTATTTTAGTCGACGACTAAAAATATAGAATGATATGCAACTGTGATTCTGACAGAGATTTGTGTATTGAGCAAAATAAAATTGTCGCATACTGTCAATGTTGTAACAACAGAGAAATAATAGGGTCAGGTATAGATATACATAAACTAATTGGAAAATTACCAAAACCAAAAGGCGGTTGGACATTGCCAGGGCATCGGTATACTGGTCCATGGAATCCGCTAGATCAACAACTAGATGAAAACGACAATCCATTGCCAGGACAAGAGCCTTACAATCAAGTGGATGCAATAGCAATGCGTCATGATATCTGTTATCGTGATCATGAAAACTCAAAATTAGATTGTGATAAAGTAATGTTAGACGAATTACGTGATATGAAGCCAACAAATCTACGAGAACGTTTTGATAGAAAATTTGTTCAGGGAATAATTGGAGCAAAATATAAACTTGGACTCGGAGAGTCTCGTCAATCACCTCACGATCGGGGAAATAAAGTATATGATGATCTTGCAGTCGAACTACACAGACCTAAAAAAAAAAAGTTCCAACGACGTAAAGTTGTCGCTAATGGTGTAGATGATATCTGGGCAATAGATTTGGTGGATGTATCCAATCTAGCTCAGTTTAACGTTGGCGCTGATGGCGCTCCAAAAAGGTATTTGTTTAATGTTATAGATGTTTTTAGCAAATACGCTTTCAGTATACCTGTTTCAGATAAGACAGGAACTTCAATGACCGATGCGCTAAAGCAGATAATAACAAGCACAGAAAGAAAACCAAACAAAATCTGGACTGATCATGGATCTGAGTTTTTTAACAAAAAGTTTGAACAGTTTCTAGAACAAAATAATATAAAAAGGTATGTTACAGGAAATGAGGGTAAAAGCGTTGTTGTTGAGAGATTTAATCGCACGCTAAACGAGAAAATACACAAACATATGACAGCTAAAAACACCAACAGGTACATCGATGACCTTTCTCAAATCGTAAGCGAATATAATAACACGAAACATCGAACCATCAAAATGACACCTAAAAAAGCTGTTAAAAATCCAATATTAGCAAATGAAAACATGTACCGCAGACATAAATTTAAGGTTGGTGATAAAGTTAGAATTTCTTTGATGAAAAAGGTGTTTGCAAAAGGATTTACTCCGAACTGGAGCGAAGAAGTTTTTGTAATTGATAAGGTACTTTTAACAGTACCTGTAACGTACGTTTTAAAAGATCTGGCAGGGGAACCGATTGTAGGTAGTTTTTATGAACAAGAACTACAGAAAACTGATCAGGATGTTTTTGTTATCGAGAAAGTGATTAGAAAAAAAGGGGATAAAAGTTTAGTCAAATGGCGTGGGTATAGTGATAAATTTAACAGTTGGATCCCAACCAAGCAGATTATGATATAATGCTATTATAAATTAACTCATACTTTTGTTTGACAGATTTACATTTTACTGGTTTACATAATGATATTAGATACTGCTTACGATCGTTAGAGATCGTCATTAGATTAAAAATCTTGACAAATATGAAATCGAATTTGATATTTTTCTGTCGGCCTGGGATCTTGATATTTAAAAAAGGTTTGATTAACTGCCAGAACAGTTGTTGTTCGGCAACGGTAAAATTAAATTTAATTAGCTGCTTAGCAATGTGATACTTGACATTATACCGTTTAGTTGTTGATCTGCTGTAATTAGATCTGTCAGCAACAGTGACTATTTCACCATCATCATCAGATTCATTGTTATATAAAATATCATCTTCGCTATAACCAACAGATTTGTCTATAAAATCTTTGGAAAATGTAATACTATGTATGACATCATCACTGACGACCTTATCACTGACGACCTTATCACTAGTATCTTCTTCGTAGAGTTCAGCGAGTCGTTTCATCAAGTCCATTATTATAATATATTTTTATCTAATTTATTATTATAAGATGACCGATGAGATAAAATATCACCAAAAAGTTAATATAGTAAATTATAACGAACTAGCTGAAGCGGTAAGAAAATGTTTGTTGGGTTATAGTGTTGATGTTATTGTAATGCAAGGTGATTCTCATAAAATATTACTAACAGAAGCAGAAAAAGATAAAATTAATGAAAATGCAGTAACAACGTTAAAATTTAATCACGATGATATCATAGCATTTGCTCATCATTGCTTGACTAAAACCGAATTACAAAATATTATTGATCATCATATCTAAAACCAATCCTAGCATCGTATTCTCTTGAAAAAGTTGATTTTGTTGCTCCATCAGCTATAATTTTTACGACTGCGGGATTTATCTTATAATATTTCGCCGCAGCTGAAATCGATTTGAATTCGATCTCCTCATCCGTTTCGAGGTTTTTTGAAATAACAGGTTTTATTGGGCATCTAAAATTAATACCATTACTATTTTTTCCTTTTCTCACATTTTCCTGTTGCGTTACTATCTCCAGATTTTCCAATCGATTATCAGTTTGTATATTATTGATGTGATTAATAACAAGACCATTGGGTATAGATCCATTGAACACCTCATAAACAAACCTATGACCAAGATAACGAACTTGATTTGTTGATGTTCCTCTAACAGTTACCCTGATATATCCCATATTGCTAATATTACTAAGAACTTTTTTAGTTTTTCTATTTCTAATAATACCGCGATCGTTAGCCTCGTATAAATCAAATACTGGGTGCGGCTGAAACTCATCTTGTAAGGATAAATTTTCAATATTATCATCAGTGACTTTACCATTATAATGATATACACGCTGTCCCTCTGGAATATCATCGCAGAACAACGTGTAAATAAAATCTTTTCTAAATATTGCAATCCTCTCGGCATTATCTCCCTTTACACTAATATTATAACCCGCTGACGTTAATTTACCAACAGGTATTCTAGTTTTAATGTTAATAACCGAACCAATTACATTTCCAGCGTATAAGTTATACTTTGGGTGAATTTGATAAATCTCTTGCTCACGTGCGCTTGTCAGATTTACTGTCATTATATTATAGGTAATATTTTTTATCTCTAATTGATTTTTAGCGCATGCGCAGTGTGAGGTAAAGTTATGTTTTGGGTGAACTTGATATGCTTCTTGCTCACATGTGTTTGTTAGATTTGCTGTCATTATATTATAGGAGATATTTTTTATCTCTAATTGATTTTTAGCGCATGCGCAGTGTGAAAAAATTATCAATTAGATATTACATTATAGTATAATAATGTTAAAATTGCGTGATATAGCTAAGAGAAGCTTTATGGGAGAACCTAATAAAATAGCGACTGCTTTTGCAGGTTTTGATAATAGTTATCAGTTTGATAATCAAATTGTTTTAGTAAATTTTAATGCAACTAATCTTTACCACCTATTACAGACAATTGTAAAACGTGAGCTCGAAAAACACAAAAGTATCAGATTATTTGTGCAATATCATGTTATATTTTCAAAGTTAGTTATAATGGAAGAATTAACTAACAAGGAAATTGCAGAACCTTATATTAACGCAAAATCGAGACGTGTTTTGCTTGGGACTGATCTGTTATCACTATCTGATGAAATACACCAAGAAATTGGAAAAAAAATAGAGGAATTTAGTCAATTAGGTTCGGGTTGGAAGTTTGAAATGATCAAAGGAATATTGTTTCACACGATGAAATATAATGTATTACGAGGTAGTTCATACGTCGACCTGCCACCAAAAATAAAAAGTAAAAGATGTTGTATAAACATCAAAAACGTAGATAACAAATGTTTCCAATGGGCTGTTCTTTCCGCACTATTTCCAGCAGAAAAAAACGCTACTCGTGTTGAAAGGTATATCAGTCATGTGTCTAGATTAAATTTTAAAGATATTAACTTTCCAGTGGCAGAAAATCAAATACCAAAATTTGAAAAGCAGAATAATGTTTCAATTAACGTTTTCGGACTAGATGAAAAGGAGGACGTATATCCGAGATATATTTCAGAAAAAGCTTCACAATCAACTATAAATTTACTGTACTACAAAAATCATTATGTTTGGATTAAAAACTTTAACGGACTAGTTGGTAGACAGTACAATAAGGATAAGAACAAAAAGTTCTTTTGTTACCGCTGCTTGCATGGCTGTACAAGCAATGAAACATTGCAAAAGCATTTGCAGTACTGTAGTGATGTGCAAAGAATAACAATGCCATCTAAAAAAGATAGTGTGTTACAGTTTGTCCATCATAATCACAAACTAAAAATTCCTTTCGTCATATACGCTGATTTCGAATGCCTACTTCAACCTGTACTTGGTGTAGAAAATAATCCTAATCAATCGAGTACAAGAAAAGTTCAAAATCATGTTCCGTGTGGAGTAGCGTATAAGGTAGTTTGTTGTACTGATTCTAGATTATCTAAATCAATCAAATTATATCGTGGTAAAAATCCAGCTGTTTGGCTTCTCAAGCAGTTGATTAACGAAGTTGATAATATATTTACTCATTTGAAAAAAGTAACGCCAATGTTAAAATTAACACCTCAACAAGAATCCGCTCACGAGCAAGCAGAAATTTGTCATATTTGTGAAAAAGCTTTTGACGATGATAAAAAAGTACATGACCATTGTCATTTGACTGGACAGTATCGTGGAGCGGCTCATAATCAGTGTAATTTAAAATTTCATGCTCCAGATTTTATTCCGGTTATTCTTCACAATTTTCGAGGATATGATAGCCATATTATAGTAGAAGCTTTTGGTGATCCTGAGATAAAAGCTCGTCTAAAACTCGATAACATCATCAAATGCATCCCAAATAATTTTGAAAAGTACATGTCAGTTACGCTAGGTAAATTGCGTTTTATTGACAGCCTGCAGTTTATGGCAGCCTCGTTAGATGAGCTAGTAAAAGGTTGTAGTAAATTTGATAACCTAAGAGACTGTTTTGGAGATAAATTTAATCTACTAGCTAAAAAAGGAGTTTTTCCATACGAATACCTCGACGATTGGAGTAAATTTGATGAAATATCTTTACCTGACAAAGACAAATTTTACTCACAACTTAAAAACGAAAATATAACTGATGATGAGTACAGGTATGCACAAGATATTTGGAAAGAGTTTGATTGTGAGACTTTTGGTGATTATCATGATTTATACCTGAAAACTGACGTGTTATTACTAGCAGATGTTTTTGAAAGTTTTCGTGAAGTGAGTTATAATAATTATGGACTAGATCCTTGCTGGTATTATTCTGCCCCTGGGTTGTCATGGGATGCTTTGCTAAAGTTTAGTAAGGTAAGGTTAGAATTACTGACAGACGTGGATATGTTCAATTTTATTGAAAAAGGTATCCGAGGCGGTATTAGCGTGATAACAAAAAAATATGCTGAAGCAAACAACAAATACCTGAAACAGTATAATCCTGACCTTCCTTCGAAGTATATAATTTATCTAGATTGTAATAATCTTTACGGTGGTTCGATGGCAGAACCAATGCCTTTTAGCGGATTTCATTGGATCACGGTTGATCGATTTCTATCAGAGACAGAAAAAAAGATACCTGACGATGTTTCCTATTTCGTTGAAGTTGATCTTGATTATCCAAATTCGCTACACAAATTACATAACGATTACCCTTTCTGTGCGGAATCGATGGTTATAGATTATAGTTTGTTATCAAAAGAACAACAAGCGTTAGCATCACCAAGGCAACATTCCATGGTCAAGAAACTAGTACCAAATTTACTTGATAAGAAAAATTATGTTTTGCATTACAAAGTTTTAAAACAAGCAGTCGATGCTGGTCTTGTGTTGAGAAAAGTTCATCGTGTACTAAAATTTAATCAGTCGCCGTGGATGAGAGGTTATATTAACTCAAACACTACAAGAAGAGCTGCAGCGAAAACAGAGTTTGAGAAAAACTTCTTTAAACTGATGAACAATTCCGTTTTTGGTAAGACGATGGAGAATATTAGGAAACGTGTAAATATTGAAATAGTTAATGATGTCAATCGCAGAAACAAACTTGTGTCAGACGATGATTTTGTGAGCATGAAAATATTTAATGAAAATCTTGTTGCGATACAAAGAAGAAAAACAAATCTAAAACTAAACAAGCCGATCTATGTTGGAGCTGCAGTGTTAGATTTATCAAAGTGGATGATGTACGATTTTCATTACACTTTTGTTAAAAATCAGTGGCCGGCTAGTAGATTATTGTTTACTGATACTGATTCACTCGTGTATGAAATTGAATGTGAGGACATCTATCAGGACATGTACAATAATCGACATCTGTTTGATCTTTCCGATTATCCACGTGACAGTAAATTTCATGACGACACAAATAAAAAGGTTATTGGTAAGTTTAAAGATGAAATGAACTCGAGCGCTATCAAATACTTTATCGGATTACGTAGTAAAATGTATGCCGTATTGTTAGATAATAATAAAATAACGAAAAAAGCCAAAGGTCTGCCTCGTAATTTTGTTAAAAAGTTTATGAAATTTGATGACTACAGGTATGCGCTTGATGGTGGTGTTAGTTTTATGAGAGCTATGGCAATTCGAACTAATCATCATAAACTCGAAACAGATGTCATTATCAAACGTGAATTGTATAATTTTGATGACAAACGCTATTGTGAAAATGGGGTAGATACATTTGCCCTTGGGTATTGTTATGATGATAGATCTATACTCGACATTATCTTTTCCAACTGAAATTTTATCTAAACTTATAAAATAATGCTTGAAAATTTGACAATGACAAATAGCTACAATAGTAACATCAAATATCTAATGATGGACGGTAAACAATTGACAGTTGAATTTAATAATGAAACATCAGGTATATGTTTTAATGGAACATGTGACAAGTTAAAACTTTCGCTCATCAGATCTGATAACAGTATGTATTTCAATTATCTCGAACAATTGTATCAAAAGTTGCTAGCGGAATTTAAAAACTTTCACAGCCCCATTAGCCAACAAAACTATACTAAACTCACAATTGATCTCGATCGGTCAAAGGTATATTTTATCAACAAAAAATATCCTCTGAACAAACCAGAAATGAAAGATCTGTTTGAGTCCCGTCGCTGTGTGAGTGGTAAAGTAAAATTTAGTATCTATAGTCGTGATAGTGAAATATTTTTAATATCAACAGTTGAAACATTAATCATTGGTAACGAGATATAAAATAATATCATTTTCATTCTAATGCTAGTTTAATTTCCACCTTGTTAACTGAAACGTTCTAATACACAGTTTAATTTTCATCCTGTTATCTTGTGGTAAAAACCCGTTTGCCGTCTTTAGAATAATTGTATTCCACACATGCACTGTTCTAACAAATTAGTCACCTCTGTGTAAAGAGCTTATCGCATTCCAACACCTGTTGTTTTGTTTGGTTACAAAATACCTGTTTACAGGTAGTAGTAGGGGGTAAAAAAAGAGGTGGGGGAGGGTGAGTCAAAACCCTGTTTTATTTTGGAAAAAAAAGGGGGTGGGGTGGGGGATAATTTAGGACTATAATTTATACTTGTTTGGAGGGTAAAAAAACAAAGTGAGTTGAAAACCTGGTTTTCTAATACTACTCACGTACTCCGTTTCATTCGTAAATCAGTTGTTATGTCCATTGTGCTATGTAAACGTATTGATAAGCAGATCAATGGCGGTTATTGTCTTCTTCCCATGGAGGTACAACGTATGCCATATGAATGGTCACTTTTACATCGGTGATGTCAAATTCTTCTCTCATCGTCTACACGTTTTCATAACCCTCTATAGTTTGGAAGAAGTTAATTCTGTAGGTGTACTAAACCCCAGACATAAAGGAGAGTTCAAACTTTCGTGATACATAGATAGGCTCAAACGACCTCTATCTTTGACAATGTCGTTTGAGTTCCTCTAACAGTGAGTCAAATATGTCCGTAACAAAACCTGCTGTTACTTCATAAGATATGGTACCGCACTGGTGATGTGATCGTGAGGCACCGTATCGGACTAGAGTTTCTAAAAAAAAGCCTGTTGTTTTCACTAAAATTTCAAATAAAGTGAATTATGGGAATTTAAATTTCAATTCCTTTAGCCAATTTCAAATATCCCAAAGGACGAGCGACCAATTTCTTTATGTTACGTATCGACTCGTTCAAAGTAACACAGAGTGAAAACAACAAGCTTTATAAATTTTAACAAAAATAATTTATTTTCCTAGAAAACATGAAATAATGTAAATAATTTAAAAAAGACTTACGATTTACGGAAACGATCCAAATTGTTTGTTCTAAAGATATAAAACATAAGTCCTGTGAAAAGTTCTAAACAAGCACAGTCTGAAGTTCAGTTCCGGTACAAGATGGCGGATGATTACGTCAGACGAAAGCTAACAGAAAAATCTAGAATTTACACAGTAAAGTTTGTACTGTTCCGTTCCAATTTAGAATATTTTCGGAAAACGTGTTTGTCCAAATCAGTAATGTTGTCCTACTGAAAAACAATTATTTAAATAAAAACCCGAAGTACTATAAACTCCACTAACAAAAATACATGTACTACATAGAAATACGAATAGTCATTTTCTTCTTGCACAAAAATATCTTTTTTAAGGTAACAGAGGTTGTGTAACTCTAAGATGTTTCAACAGGCTGCGACGCTGTTCTTTATTCTGGCTGTTACTCTGACTCCGACTTACTGTCTTACAAAATACCTAAGCATATAAATGAAGTTTATACGTCGTTTAAATTACACGCACACGGAGGACACATGTGATTTCGCAATACATCTGGACATTAAGAAAGCATGACCAAGTATCAGCCAATCATTTTCATAGCTATTCCTGAATGTTTACTTCTAACAAATTTGCCATCATACAAAGCACGTGCTCACGTGAGTCACATTTACGACTTAAGTAAACACGATGTTTTAACAACATATTAGACTGATGTTAATATAATCTTAATAATTACATTTAATGAAATAAAATGAAATAAAAAGATTTATACATAATTGATTCCTTAACACACACTTCAACTACAGTGTCGTAACAACGTAAAACTGGACTTTGTTCTGAAGTGACTGATGTTCATAAAACAATTAACAAGTTTCTCTACTCATAATGTTAATCAGGTTAGTTTCATTAACACTGGCTTTTTTTGATGAACTGAGAGAGCTAATTTGTCGGCTAAAAAGACCCAGTAGATGTTTTAATTAAACTTTCGTCGGTAGCCTTATATATTAGATTAGGCCAATTTTTAGAAACCAAACAATATTCCTCCTATTATTTCTATATGCAAATGTTTAAAATCTTATGCGTGAGTTGTTCGTTGGATTAAATGAAGAACGGAATATATATTCTTTATGTAAGCATAATTTGTTAATTGTAAATTCATTGTGTTGCATATCTTTTTTAGTTTTGATATAATTTTTTAATCTTGTTTTTTTTATTATAGAAATTTATTGAAAACATTTCAGACACTCACGACTTTTATCTCCATTAAATATTCCCCATTCCTTGCTATGCCCTATAAAAGCAATACACGGCGCATCTTTCTAATCTAATATACTCTAATAGTCATAACAATTGGAAATGTGTCCAAGACATCATTAATTTTGCAAGCCCAACAATTTTTAAATCTAAGCAGAACCTTTAATTCAACATCTTGTGTTTTTACTTAGCAAACCCAAAACATAAATATTTACTTATGGCATTATCAGTCCATTGAAAACAAACAGCGCTATGTGCAGTCACGCCCATTTGTACAAAGTGCAAATCACATCAATGTTAAAAATATCCATTGATATGTAGCACTATTTATGGCTTTAAAAGATTTTGTTGTAAGGAACTGGGCCTTTTTATGTATTAACAAAACTTACAAACTAGGAGAGTTCGACGTGTTTATACAGATTTGTCAGTTGTAAGAAAGGCTTATACAGATTTGTCAGTTGTAAGATTTACCATGGACCATCCACTAGATTTCGGACCCACTTTTATTCGTACAATGTCATCAGAAAAATAAATGTAAATGCTAGCATGTACATGAGGACAGTGTTGGATATACTTTACAACACAGACAAAATCTCATCACAGCTATCTTTGGTAAAGACTTTGTCAGGCGTCGACACGTATTCCACTCGTGTTGACAGACTCCATTGGGAAATCAACATTTTGGATGAAACGCCTGTTAGAAAGTTTTTCAGAACCACTTTGACCAGAAATTGCTGCCGCTTCTGGAAAAACGTGTAATAGAACCAGCTAGGAAAAGTTGAATTCTGTCTAACTGGACGAATAAGTGCTAAACATATTTAAAATTCTGCGGTCGACTGGAAGTTCCAGGATCTTCCAAAGTTCATCAACACGTTGTACGTCATTATGCAAGGTGAAGTAAAGAGGTGTCGAGCATTCAAGAGCACGGGCGATTACAATTTCACAGAAAATGTTCTTGCACCATTACATTGATTTGTGCAGATGGATTTACTCTTTTAAAATCAAATTATAAGCAACATGTGTGTTTTTAATGCATGTCATTAAAATAACCGCTTTTTGCAGTTACAAGTCGTATGGTAAATATATTTTGAAAATTTGTGTCCAGTCTATTTCAGTGTCAGTTTGTCTTTGTCTTTCATAAAATGTATATTCCATTTGATGAAACAATACAGGAAACACATAATCTTGTTGCACTTGTATATTCTCTTTTGCAAACATTTTAAACATTTGTAGTGACTGGTCATATGACAAAAGATTCTAATATTGATGTATTGCAAATACGTTGGGGAAGGGACTTTTGTTTGCCCTTATCATTCCTTTAACAGTAAGAACAATGGGAATAGTGGAATTAGAACGAGTATTAAGAAATTACCGGATAATGTTTTTATTTTGCATTTATTTATTCTATTCGCAAGCCCTTTTACATGCCATGTTACAGTCGATGTGTTTAACCATCTTTCATTTAAAACAAATGATTTTCGTAAATAAGCTAAAACATTACGAGCTCTTTTCGCACTTGTTTCTTCTTTTTTGCAGGTCATGTGACATACCGGAATACCTACTGACTGGTCATACTACCAAAATGTCATGAAAATACAAGTAAATACATTTGTCAATGTGTTTGATCATTGTCTTTCATTTAAAAAATAAATATTGAATTTGATAAAGAAATAATGAAATTACGAGGTTTCTTTCACATTTATTTCTTCATCTCGCAAGTCTTCTGACATACCGCTGTACGTACTGATTGGTCGCAAAAACAAAATGTCATGAAAATTTAAGCTGGTCAATGTGTTTTTGTTATCATCTCTAATTTACGAAAGAATTATTGAATTTGATAAAGAAATAAATAAAATAGTTCTTTCGCACTTAATTCTTTTTTTCACGAAAAGAAACCCTTCTCGCACTTTAGTATTACCCCAATTATTCGCGTCTATGTGCTCGAGATTGCTTAAACGTACACTAGGTCTCGCTGGACAGTTTATCTGGTGAATTGTCATTTGACAATGACCTATTGTAGAAAAAATGAGAATAATTTACACTGAAGATACACATTAAAACCAACCAATGATTTTTGTAGAAAGCATGCATGTGAGATTTTGACTGCAGCAATCATGTTAATTCCTTATACGACTGGTGGCTTTTATACTGAACCAACGCTGCCTTCAACCCCTCTATTTTACATTCATTTTTGACAGGAAATATCTATTTTGAATATTTTCCAGTAGAAAGGCAGCTTAAAAAATCAGTATGTGCCTTATGCATGAATAAAGTTCACTAGTACTATAACAAATTAGCATAGTTTTCATCACCCCTCAAAATATGAAACTATCCAGTGAGACATCGGTCCTATTAAATACTGCTAAGCCTAACAAAGCTCGACAAAGCCTGACAAAGCCCGACAAAGCCATACAATGCCACACAAAGCCAGATTTAAAAAGTATATTTATATTATTAATTATATTGATCAATCAATTAATTTAGCTGAAAAACATATTTATGTTGATTTAAATGACCAAAAATTGGGCGACAAATTTTGAAATCAAATAATGAAAAAGTAGTAACAAAGTCTCACAAAATCATATGTAAAATGTTTATTACTTTATAAATTGTTCTTTTAACTCATTATCCAAAGAAAATGCAATTTTTCAGTATATCCTAATCACGCAAAGCCAGATAAAGTCATACAAAGCCTGACAAATCTTTACAAAGTCTGACCAAGTTATACAAATCATATTAGTCAAGTGTATTTATACTGTAAATTATATTGACGAATAAAGTAACCAAACTGAATGATTAGTTTTCAACATCATTTCGCCGAATTAAATAACCGAATACAAATTTGGCCTCAAAGTTCGAATTCGAATAATGACAAAATCGTATGTAAAATGTTTATAATTGGATAAATTGTTCATCTGAATGATTATCGAAAGAAAATGCAATATTTAAATATTTCCTAATTACAAAGCCTGACAAAGTCATACAAAGCCGGACAAAGCCACACAAAGCCTGACAAGAGTTGTGCAAAGTCATATTAGACAAATGTATATTGCAAATTATATTGACGAATAAATTAACCAAACGGAAGGACAAGCTTCAATATGATTATAAATAATGATAAAGTACTAATAAAGTCTGAAAAAAAACGATATATGAAATGCTTGTTTTTTTTATAAACTGTTCATTTGACTGATTACTGAAATACAGGTTGACAAACTCAATAAATATTTTGATGTTTCATAAGAAAGTTATACAAAGCCTGACAAAGTCATACCAAGTGATAATAAAAATGTTTATGGTATTTTTGCCGCATAAATTGCAGAAACAAATGTTGGATTTACTACGCACACCATAATGACTGACTGGTAATTGGGAGACAAATTCCAAATTCACTGCATCTCAAAAAAGGCACATAGAGCATGATTGTCTTAATTGGTATGTTTATTATTTTAAAATGTCTAAATACAAAAATTCAACCTTCATTTAGGAAGATATTTGTATAAACTTATATTAAACTAACTGTAATTAAATATTTTTAGAATGTTACAATAATATACAAATAATGATTTTTAAAAAATGTTTGAGAAAATACATGATTTAATATTTAATATAATTCATTATAGTTATATATGTCGTTGTGCGTTTTTCCGGTGTTTAGTAGGACCGATACGTCTTAATGGAGGCGACAATGCCCCCAAGTCAAAGAAACAACGTGATAATAATTTTAACATTTGCATATATGGATTTTGGTATAATAAGCATATTACTAATATTTTCATTTATTAATTTATGATAGTTGGATTTCTACGCAAACTTGAAACTAAAAAACCATTTGAATTATATACATAGATTTAAAAATGAAACTTGCTTCTAACTGCTATTTTGAGATGCTGTAATTTGCGGAAGTATGTCATATGACGAATTGTAAGCCAAACTCGGACTCAAACGCATTATGTAGAATGAATTTGTCAACAAGATTCAAATGTCATTACTAAATTTCAAGGTATGGAGGCAAGCTCTTTTTTGAAAACTCCTAAAATTTACATTTCATCGGTTAGAAAGAGCAAATACTTTACGTTATGAAATACTGTTTAAATAACCACTCCTTCCTACATGCCAGAATGGTATGGAATTGATATGAAAAATTGTAGACACTTAATTTAATATGTAATAATAAGACAGAGAATTCAAATAAACATTTTTTTACCTAAATGATTTAGTAATCATCAACACAAATTTTTGGGGAAATCCAAAAATTAAAATTATGAAAACCAAATGCACATCCAGTTACTCATTCATACAAGTATTAGTACCTCGACCTCGTATTTAATTACTAAAATCCAATGAAATATACTAAAGTACACACAAATAAAGTCAGATTAAGTTACTTTTGTTCAATTATCTAATGACTATAATTGATTTTTTTATGATTATGATAAAAGAAATGCACATAACGTGATAACACTTTACAGCTGTACATAGGACTTGGAATAAAATTAACAATCT
Organism: Potamilus streckersoni; assembly: GCA_016746295.1. Taxonomy (NCBI): domain Eukaryota; kingdom Metazoa; phylum Mollusca; class Bivalvia; order Unionida; family Unionidae; genus Potamilus; species Potamilus streckersoni. Next base: position 1,507,485 of record JAEAOA010002074.1, read on the forward strand.
GATTCAGGGGCCCCGAGTGGCCGAGTGGTCTAAAGCGCTGTCCGTTACGGATCACTGCTATCTCACCTCTGTCTGCGTGGGTTCGAGTCTAAGATTCGGCGAATGTGGATATGTGAGAAAGCTTGCCAGTAGCTTCTCGTGTGTCGGTGGTTCTTTCCGCGGATTTCCCGGTTTCTTCCTCCACCAATAATACTGGCCGCCATGAATAGCCTATCGTGTGCTGAAAAATGGCGTTAAGCCTAACAACAACAACAACAACAACATCAACAATCTGATTTCAAAACTTCTTTAAAAATTGTTCTCATGTTATGTAATGTTTATTATTTTAAGATGTCTGTATCTAATAAACTGTTGTCGGAAATGGTTATTTTTTTCAATCGGGCACAGTATTATAAAATGGCATAATAAAAATATGTTTTTCAAAGTCTAAAAAGGATGTGGATGATTACGTAAAATTTGTGTCTTACTTTCTCTGAATCCTTGTTGCCCGGCACCTTGTTCTTTGGTTTGGTTTCTTTGCCAATTTTGGGCTTTCAACACAATGTATATACCGTTTGAGGATGTCACCGCGGTTGTTAATTTAATTTGGGACTTCTGCAAAAATTCCATGAATATATTGTCTTTTTCTTCCTGAGATTTTGAATCCCATGATAATTTATTTATTTTACATCGGGGGAACGTTGTGTTGAGGATATGGTTGCCTGGAATACAGAGATCGGCGAAGGTCAATGAACTGGACCTTGATCAGTTCATATAGGTTTTCGGTTTGGTTGATTTTTCTCATCAATCTTATATTGCAATATAAATACACCTTCCTAATATGACTTTTCTGTCTTTGTGTACCTTTATGTGGTGTCGAATGTAGACCAAAGTATCTAGAAATTGACAACTCGTTATAACATATATTGGAAAATTGAATTTTCTTTCAATAATCATTTGATAAACAATTTATAAAATAATATAAAAAAATTACAACATGATTGTGTCATACTTTATCAATACTTTATAACTGTTCAAAATTCGAACTTTGTAGCCTAATTTTCGGTCATTTAAATCTGAATAAATGTCTTTCGGCTCAGTTAATTGATTTATCAATACCATAACAGTACGAGTAAGTTTTTAAATGACTTTCCATGGCTTTGTGTGGCTTTGTGTAGCTTTGTCCGGCTTTGTGTGACTTTGTCGGCCTTTATCAGGCTTTGTCGGGCGTTGTCAGGCTTAGCAGTATTTAGTAGGACCCGTGAGACTTAAAACTGATGAGTCAAGATGTCGGACAATAGCAAATTTGATGAAATGTTCAATGATGTTAAAACCAAAGAAGAATTTTGCGAATGGGCTTGGAAAGGGACCACTGGAGGCAATATAAACATTAATAAGTTAGCTGAAATACTCAATACGTCAATGCATCGATCACATAACTACGTACGGATAGAAAGGTTCAGGCCACATATATACGGAGTAGCGTTGAAACACAAGTTTGACAAGAAATGGCAATTTGTTAAAATCGGATATACGCATGTTGATACATCAGTATGTAAAAGTAGAATGACAAAGATCGAAGATGACATTAATAAAGTCTATGGAAATGATAAGGGGAAGACTATGTTCGTACTTGCTATCGATCCCGTGGAGACAAAATCCTTCACCGAAGTGGAAAAAACGTTTAGACAAAAAATGGGAATTCCAGTACAAAAGAAACTGGCGAAAAAACTGTGTCTTCCTGTTTCCAGTGAATGGGTAATGACAACAACAGCATTCAACAAAAAATTTGTTGATGACATTAAGAGTGTGGTAGATAAACGAAATGCACACACTGGGTTGATGCAGAATAAATTTGAAAAGAGAATTAACTTGCCGTTACATCTTAACCCACCTGAGAATATAAATAATGGGGAAACGGTGCAAATATGCTTCATTAATGAGGAAATATGCTTAAAAGACAGTGGTATTTCCTGCAGCCCAGAAGCATCTGTAAAGTCGACAAAGAAAGAAACAAACCAAGGGGGGGAATCTTCCTTAGAAAAAGAAAGTGACTCTTCTGACAGCCCAGAAACATCTGGAAAGCAGACAAAGAAAGAAACAAAACAAGGGGAATCTTACTTAAAAAACGAAATTGACTCTTCTGAGAGCCCAGAAACATCTGGAAAGCAGGCAAAGGCATTGAAAGAAACAAAAACTGGATAACCGTCTTTAAAAAAAAGTGGTCCTTCCAAAAGCCCAGGAACAACTGGACAGCAGACAAAGGCATCAAAAATTATCGGGAAAGATGAAAAGCCTAAAAAGCAATATCCTGTGGGTGACGAAACAGAAGTCTGACTTATAGTTAAGCAAAATGTACAGACAATTAAAATCAGTTTTTGTCTTGCTTTTGTTTTTACAGAGTCAGTTAAAGTAGGCCATTGAAGTTATAAAGAAAGTCTGATCTAATAAAACTGTGGAGAAAGAATTGTTGATCCACTGACAGTGAAATAGATTATTGCAGAGTTTAACAAATTCAAGGCTGTTATATACATCTAAAAGTATTTTGACATAAACTGATTCAAATTGTACGAGGATAAACCACATGAGAAAATCTTGGACCCTTTATAGATATGCGGTTTATACACGAAATTTTAATGTTTCAAGGACTGTACGTTTTAGAAAATTTTAACATTTTTTGGCTTTATATTTTGTCTTTGTGTACTTCACATGTAATTTTTTTTGGAAGGGTATATCTTCCTGGCATTTAGTATAATTCACTTTTGCATTTCTCGAACTTCTACCTTTAGTTGCCACAATATGAATGCCATTTTGATGAGTTACCATAACATAGTACATAATGCATGTGAGCCTTAAAAGAAAATAAATGTTTTAAAAACATCTTATGAAAATTTCATTTACGGAGGAGTCAAAAATTTCAGCAATGTAAAAACAAACTGCTACAACAGATGTCATAGAAAATATGTAAACAACTAATTAATAAATGAACCTACTGCCATCATTTACAAAATACTTTTCTGTAAAGAAAACTGCTGAGCCTTGGCTCTCTTATCATAAATGGAAATCACTAATTGTTCAATTTAAAACTTTTGCAAGGTGTGCATGCAATTCCTCAAACTCCAGAGGAAACATTTTTTAACAAATGCCAAGTGCTTCACAAAATATTGCCTCTTAAATTTGCAATTCATCATACTGTATCTTTCAAATACAAAGTTACCACTTTGTGGCTTACACTATCTATCACCCTGAAAATATAGCTCTGCACCTACATAATTTTAAATATAGATCAATCTAATGATTACAGTACTCACCAGCATAATCACATAAAAAATAATCATTTTGTATTACCTTAAAGCTGTCTCCATTCCATATCTCTTGCATGTGAAAAGACATTCTTTCACTCATTAATATATGCCAAATAATAAACAGACACAATGTTAATTACAAAATCTTGTAAAAATAAAATATAACTGTACATTACTAACAACTGAATCAAGCAATACTATCATCACATTTTGCAGTTGTGTTTGAAAGCACTATTTTGATCTTTCATCACTGACATCACAACAAATGTGGCTGCACTCAGAATACTGTTGCGAAGACACTGTAATTGTTTTCCGCTAACCTCAATGCTAATTTTTGGTGAAATAGATACACTTTCTGTCCTACCTCAGCATATGTATCACAACTGTCATAGAGAACAATGTTAGATTGTCAAACTGACAAATGCAGAACCAGGAACTCCATTGTATTTAAGAATGATAAATGCTGGAATTAAACATGACTAAGAGTTACCCTGTCAAAAAACAGATGCTTTTACAATAATGTGTATAACATTTTTAAAAAACAATTAAAAAATACAAAATAAGACCTAGATATGCATTAACAATACATCACGTTTCCCAGAGACTCAACATTTTATCTAAGCCTGACAGAAACTACAAATCTTACATTATTCACCAATCACAGCTAGTTTTGTTGTTTATTTCTAAATATAATGTTCCTTACACATAAATTCCACCCACCTGGGTTTGTACATTTAGTAACATTATACCTATAACCAACCTTAATATTTTCAACAATCTGTGATTTAGCTCAGGACTATACCAGTAAAAAGAGTATTTAGTCTTGCTTGTCAAAAACAATTTTATGAAATATCAAGATATGTCTCACATTAATATTTTTATAAATGTAATCAAGCTGTTTTAGCTGCTGTGTTCATACTTGCACTTTTTATATTTTGGTACTCAATTAAATTGCTTTCACTATGAGTTGTGTTTTATTCATATCAGCACTTACTGAAGTTCACATTGGTGAGATGGGATAAACAATATATCATATTATGTGCCAATCAGGTCAAAGGTCAAATTAACTGATTACTATGTACCTCTCCTACATCAAAATGGAGAATTCATATAAAATATAGGACTTTATAATGGTTCAGAAGACACAGAATGTAACATCAGAGAGTGGTGGTCATCACCCAATCTTATTATAAAGCACAACCTTTCAACACTTTACAATGATTGCAGATACATGAGGTCAGGGGTCCCTGAGTGGTCGAGTGGTCTAAAGCATTTACCATTAAAGATCACCTGTGTCTGTTTGGGTTCGAGTCTCGGATTCAGCCAATGTTGGTATGTGAGACAGCTTCCCAGTTCAGTGGTTCTTTCCTGATTTTTCCCAGATTCTTGTACATCCTCTCCTGTGCTAAAAAATGGTGCTAAACCCTACAACAACAACATGAGGTCAGTAACTTCCAGTCCATGCACATAGGTCTGCCTACTCATCCTCTTTTTAACACAACCTGAGAAATTCCCACCCTGGTGTAGTGAATAAAATTCATGCAATCAGCCAATATGTCCCCAAAAATAGTAGATCACAGCTTCTAAGCATACTTTCCATTTGTGTGAAATTTAGGAACTAAAATATATTAAAAAATGCCAAGGTTAAACAATATAAACAATATATATAGCCAATCAAATGGAGCTAAAAACAAAGGTAAAGTGTGCATCTAAAAGTGATATGTAGCTTATAATAAAGGGATTTATCTATTATAATAAAGCAATCAATGAGACAAAAGCAGCATAAAGAAAAATGAAAAGAGGAATTCTGATGACATTACCTTAGACAAATATGTTGAGACAATGCCCCATGGCTCCAAGAAATGTCCGAAGGCATCTGTACTATGACATCCCTTACAAGCATGAAAACTTAAGGATAAGCCGTCTCCATTCCCATGTAAAACAAAAGTATAATTTAGATCCATATAAATTTCTATTACTCCTACCCATGCAACTATCAATAATGGGCTTCATCAAAACAAAAACATACCCATATCTAAGAAAGACAATATTTTCAAGCTATATAAACTTTACCATGAAAAACAAAATTGAATAGGTTGTGCTTATATTTGCATGAAGACTTAGGGCTAATATGATATTTAACAATGTATGTTTTCTTTATTTTCATTTAAAAACTAAACTAAATGAAACTGAAGGATAATATAATATTTCACAATAATCTTTTTTTTCCATTTGAAATAACTGAAAATGTGAGTTCCCATTTTTGGAAATGTCATGTATGATATAAGGGAGATAACTTAACTTGAGCTTTATTTTTGTTTATATAATTAAGCCTAAGGTAGAATAAGAAAATAAGCATATGATAAAAAGGTTACTGTATTTGCAATGGAAAATATTAACTAGTTTTGTCAGATGGATATACTGCACTCCCAAGTGAATCATATCCATTCAAAAAGCTCGTTCTTATTTTCCCATACAAATGCAATAACCTATAGAAACTGAATGATATCTGTAGGTTGTGTTATTTTTTTTCTTCCAATATATTACCCTTGTAATATAAACTCACGCAGACAGAGGTGAGATGGCAGTGATTTGTAACGGACAGCGCTTTAGACGATTCGGCCTCTTGGGGCCCTTATTGTCAAGATTAGACCAAAACTTCAAAATATCCATTGTTTTACCAAATGACACGACAATTTAAAAATGACACCTAAGAATACTCGTTAATATGGACACACTTTGAAGTTGGTATTACCTTCAGGTACCATGGTACCAATTGTTTTTCCATAGACCTTAATGTTGAAGTTTGTAGAAATAAAGATATTTTCTATCCTAATTGTGCATGCACAGCACACACTTTTCAAGAAAATAGTGTTAGACTCTCAATTTGACAATGATTGAACCAGGTACTTCATTGCATTTAAGAGAGATAACTCTGCTGGAACTAGACAGGGGTATTAGTTATCTAATCACAACAGACACATTTTCAGTCATGTGTACTATATTTTCAAAAATTCATAAAAAATACAAAATATGATCTATAAACATGCAAATATGATCCAATGCTAATTTGGATACTTGCAACAGGACACATTCTGAAGAACAATTTGATTAAATATAACAGAAATATAGTTTTATTAGTGATTTCTACCCTTACTCATAATTGTGTACTAAAATGACTGAGAAATGAGTACAGCACCTGTTCCAAGTCAAAACTGTTGTCATGAAACACAACATTACCAAAGTGAAAAATACCCTCTTCATCATCCTCAAGCAATCTTTGTACAATCATTGCCTTTTACAAGGCTAATCATTTTTGTCTTTCCTCCAAATGTGCTCTTAATCTGTTGATAGGCTCTTCTTTAGACCCATTTATTTTCAAATATTTATGGTAGTGAATGTGTGCTTTAACTGCAAAAACCAAATCAGAGAGGTACCTAAAGGTCTGTCAACATTGGATAAATTTATACATGAACCACCATATTTAGATATCTCTGCAGAAAAACTCATCTTGTTATCAAGCTCTTTTTAAAAATGAGAAATATCACAACTAAATAATTGTGTAGGATCAACAGAAAATGTATCCAAAACAATTAACCATCTTCTGAACAAACTTGGAAAAAAATCATGTTAGTCTTCTTTGCTGTTGAGCAGTTTTCTGTATGTATTAGTCACTTGATAGTAAAACAAAGAGCCTGCAAATTACTTAACAAGGCTGTGTCTTGTAAATCAGCTTCAAGACTCTCAATTTCCACATTTTTGTGGGTTAAAAAAATGCCTTCAAAAAGCTTCACAATACTATCCTTCTGAAAACAAATAGCTGCTATTCCTGTAACTAAGAATTTTTGGGAATCCCTTCCTCTTCCATAAATGCAAGCCATTTTTGGCAAAGATAATTCTTGTTATCTCTCCTTGGTCCTAGGAGACCACAGGTAAGGTTAATTATTCTTGCAGAAAAGCGCAAGAACTTGGGCTTTGAATCATGTCGAAGGGGTCCTAATTCTTTTTTTGAGACAGCAGTTTCTAAAGTCTTTAAAGCGGTTTCACACTGACAACTTACACCAATTAAAAAATAAACACTGCAATACAGATACTGCAAGTAAGAATAAGTTCCAATTACTTGCTTTTCTAATATCAAGTTTCAGTCCAAATTATTTCATTACACTGCCGTATCAAACATTGTCGAGGTTAAAGTTTTGATGAAGTTCTTTTTAAAAAAAACATTCGCCAAGTTCTTTCAAAAGTTCCACTCTAACATCTACTAATGTTTTATCATTATCTGAAACAACATTGCAAAATCCAAAAATTAAAGACTCTCCAGTTGAAAGAGTAACTTGATGGGCAACAAACTTTTTTATGACCTTAATGTTCCATCTGAATGTAAAGTATACTAATTTTCACTCATTATCTCAGCAGCGTAATATCTGCTGATGCAACATGCCTCATCTAAAATAATTTAAAACATTAGGTGCAGGGTAGGTCCATTGGATTAATAGGACTACAAAAAAGAGGGGAACAAACAACACTTATTACTTCAGAGCATTTGTTTGCAGAAATTTCAGCAGTTTCAACTAGCAAAATGTCAGTCTTGCAAACTTCACCTGTAAACTCATTTTAATTTTCTTTTTGAGTGTTAATGCTCTGATAATTATCGTGATTTTTTAAAGACTGTCAACTTTTTCTTTAATGTCAATATTTGTATCGGTTAATGGTGCTTCTTTTCTCCCCTTTTTTCTCAGATATTTTCAATAATTTCATTTGTTCTTCAAGAGCTAATATCATTTTTCACAGCTAATATATCCTGCAGTGTTAGTGCTTGGTGATATCTGTGACATCCCACAGCAAATAAAGCACTATTTATGAAATCTCAAAATGTAGTGAATAAACGATGTAAAAGAAGTGAAGCTGATTCTCTTGTAAAATAACTGCAAAATGTGCTTGCTTAGTACTTAACAAAATAGGAACAATGCACAGCATATATTAACTGACAATAATTCTCACTGATTTCATGAAGATGGTCCAATCTATACTGGAAGAGAAAAATCTGAGGTAGACTGTAAGGGAAGCAACTCATCAGGTAACATAAACTGTATAGACCAATCTTTTTAAGCTGAACCACACCATTTGGGAAACTTAATATAATTCTATACCCAGATTCATCCCATCTGTTGATAAGACAATATGTATGGATAAAGTAGTTTAAGAACACTAAGAAGGTTCCCATTACATCATTTTCACACTGGCCAGCACAGATTGTTGCTGAAGCTGTTGCTATTCAGAGAAGTTTGTTTTGCTAGGATTTTAACCTGCATAAATTCAAATCTATAGCAACCAGAAAATCATGCAAAGTAAAAAGGGGAGGAGAAAAAACAAAATGTAAATAGGACATCCTTTTCACACAACTCACCAAAACTCCAATGAAGCTGATGCAGATACATCTGCTCCTGTAAAAGATTTTTAACAATTAGGTGCGGCGGACTCTCAAGGAAATCTTTGATATTCTCCTGGCTAGCAATATCACTTTGGCAGGTGTGCTCCCATACACCTTGAGCTACAAGAAAACAAAACCCTGAACTTCTTATATATAGGTCACTATAACCTAAAATTACTGTAAGATGAAATTTATGGACTGAAACATTACATCATGAGTAGATATCTATATAGAATCATTAAATTAGGAAAATATACAATGTATGTACTGAAAATATTGATAAACTCAATAAGTATGTGAGATACTTTAATTAAACCACCTTGGTGGCGCTCACCAGTTATTATGTACTTTTGAGAGAGTGATGTATGTAAGGTGAAGTTGTTTGCATTTTAAACATGCACAGTGGAGAGAATGTTGGCATACCTATATACTACTTTCATGTAATATGGATGAAATTTCTTTGGAATTTGTACTTTTGGAAATTTTAAATGATCTTAGGACACTGCTAACTAAAATGACTGCTCCCTTGTGCTCCAAAACTCAACCTAAATTTGTCTAAAGTACACTATTCTTGGCAGCTATTAAAATATGAAAAATGAATTTTGCCAAACTAGATAATACCAGCTTCTAAAAGTGCAATGACTGAATTACCAAATACATAAAATGTAAAACAAGTTATCAGCTCTTTTTTTTACGATTTACCTCTGAAGTTCGAGAAGTGAAAATGAGCAAGTAGAGCTAGCACTTTTTTGAAAGGTGCACATCTGGAGTAAGGCCAAGCTGTGTATTCTATAACCCATATTAAACCCATCAATCAAACATCAAAATAAAGGGAATTAAAGGTTCTTTGAACAATACCTAAGATATACAAAGTCTCTTTTAAATAACTAGTATAACTAGTGAGGAAACCCGGGAAACTCTTTCTTTAAAATTTTAACCCTATGCTAAATATAAAACTGTAGAGCGCCACCCTTGCATGAAACTTTTAAGGCTTTTGTTGTTCATAAGAAGAAAGGATCAAAACCAATACCTGTTAACTCTAATAGTGTTGAGTTAACTCCCTTCGTCTATAATGTTTAAGTGCTATCAAATCTATATGTTTGGAATATCCAACTGTCATATTCAATACATGGAGTTAATAAGAAAATGATTTATGATTCAGTGAATCACATTTGACCAGACTGAAAAAAAAATTACACTGGTTCTTAAGGTCTCACTGGACAGTTTATCTGGTGAATTTTCAACTGACAATGACCTATTGCAGAAAAATGAGAATAATTTTACACTGAAGATAAAAAAAACTAATGTTTTTTTTTGTAAAAAGCATGCATGTGAGATTTTGACTGCAGCAATCAAGCATTGACTTAAATTATGGAAAATAATAATATTTCCAAAGCGAAATACTAACAGTTTCTTTTTTCTTCAAAAATAAAATTTTTTAACCAAATTTGAAAAAAAATTTAAAATGTAGTTCCCAATGTGAAAAATAATAAAATGTTTTAAAATTACCTGAGCATTATTTTTTGTACATTGTCATTTTGTAATTATAAGAAAATGAAAGTGTAATATGTGGCTTTTATCAGTAATGTAACACAATAAACATTTAACTGTCACTTAAAACAATGTTTACTTGAAGATCTTGATTAAGGTGTTGGATACACTACAAATTGTAACATACAAGTGTATCAAGTGACTCAAAAATTAGATCCACACTCTATTTCATGTACATGATAAATGATAAAGATACCCAATCAAATACTCAATCCACTTTTTCCAGATACATAAATCTAGTGAGTGAAGTATGTAAATATTTCTTTACATTTCATTATTTCTTTATAAAACACCAGAGGATAAAACAAGGTGGCTGTCCAGTATCATTAAGATGTCAATGTAAACAAATACACTTCATTCAACCAGAAGTGTCCACAACTTGTTGTTGTTGTTGGGCTTAACGCCATTTTTCAACACATGATAGGCTATTCATGGCAGCCAGTATTAATGGTGGAGGAAGAAACCAGGAAATCACCAGAAAGAACCACCGACCCACAAGCTACTGGCAAGCTTTCTTACATATCCACATTCACCGAATCCTAGACTCAGTCCACAACTTGTAAAAATATACATTAATATAATACATGCAATATAATGATATTGGTTGAACACAATAACTAGCTTAGATTAGTGAATATTGACAAAAAATTAATAATAACAAAGCCAAAGTATGTCCTGGGAAAATCTAGGTCACTGATTGTAAATATTTTAAATGTCCATTTCAAAACTGTTGGAAAAATTTTAATGCACACTATCAGGAAAATACAGCAAAAGATGACTATTATCAATAATACTTACCAACAAGTGTCTTTAGATGCTTTGATGCAATGTCTGCAGCTTCCATATCGAACAGATTCTTATTCACTATGCGATCCAAGTCAATTGTCTCCGTTGTTTTAAAGTTTTGTTGACCTACATTTTAGTTAGCTTGAATGCAATGGAAACAGGGAATACAAAAATGAGTTAAGAGGATTACAAGAATCTTGAACAAAGCAAATTAATATCTTTTTAATTGTTTCATGAATCTTGAACAAAGCAAATTAATATCTTTTTACTCGTTTCATTAAGGAAACATACAACTTAATCTGATTTTGGCATTCCCAACTTCTATCACATTCCTGGCAACTAAAATGGTGGCTAACAGGACTTGGAAACATGTTGCTTGTGTGTGAATTTGAATTTATTTGCAAAAGTCATCAGAGTAAATAAAGTCAGACTAAAACATCGACTTTAATTTGTAGAAAAGCACTATCATGGGCTGCCAAGTTTGAGATATTCTTGAAAATTTTACTTAATGTTACAATGTTAGTCAACATCAGAACACATTACACATCACCATTATTTATGCATTAAGACCTCAACCCACAAAAACATAAATATCACTAGGGTCAATGTCTAATATTGTAGGACCAATGTTGCGTCTGATAAAGAATTCATTGGGGTATTTTTTCAAGGCCTTATAAATTCACCAGTAAACCCAGATATATCTGAATATTTAAATTCATCTGAATATTCAAATTAATACCCATAAGACATTTTAGTATCAAATTATTTTTGTTTTAAATATTCTTACATTTTTAGATTTTTGCTTTAACATACAAGTTTCTGCCATTGACCTAAACACAAGTACAGTGTATTATGAGTTTTCTCTAAATTCTTTTTAAGATTTTCACATATGCAAACATGAATATTAATTACATGTATATACCAAACCAAAACCAAAGTCCTACATTGTAAGACCTCGACCCTGATATTTCGATGTCCAAAGCATAAATATCAAGGACGAGGTGTTAAATTGTCATTCTCCTTCTGTAGTGCTTGAACCTGATTTTTTACATTAAAACATCCTATCTGGTTCCTCTTAATCGCAAGTTACAGACATTAAGCGATACATTTTCTATTGCTAAATGGTCACTATTGAGTGGGCAGTTTGAATTTTGTCCCCGAATTTAGGAAACATGCGCAACAGTCTTGTCCACTTTCCGCTGCGTGTAGAATCCGGTTGCGGAAGCTGACGAAGTCGAGTTGAATGGATCTTCTTTCTTTCGTTCGTTCTTTCTTTCTACGAGTCATCATCAGTTTTGTTTCAAAAGAAAGTGGTAATCAGGTTTGTTTCCCTAATAAACATGATACTATCAGGCATCGACCAATAGTTAGATTCTGTAATAATTTATATTTTAACAAAATAATAACATATGTATAAGACTATGTGACAATAACAATGTAATTATTTAAACAATTATATATATATATATATATATATATATATATATATATATATATATATATATATATATATATATATATATATATATATATATATATATATATATATATATAGATACATACATGCATACATACGTGTGTGTGTGTGTGTGTGTGTGTGTGTGTGTGTGTGTGTGTGTGTGAATCGATGTATAAGATATATTATTACGGTTAATTGTCTTAATTGGTGCATCGAATGACATTCTGCAAAATAGGGTTTAATTTAATTTAGAAAAATGAAGCAGTGTTGAAATACGAAAAGGTCAGGTCAGAAAACAATATTATTGTGGACTAAAGGATATTTTATAAATTGAATTATCGAACGTCAAAATCTGGGTGATTCATTTACATTTCCTAATAGCAGCAGGGAGGGTGAACCCTACAAATTTTTGCGACAAAATCGATTAAAGCCTCAGAATGCCAATGGAGCCTTCCTACGAAATCGCATATTTCAACCCAAAAAATAAAGGCCCCATTTGTAAAATGGAACCTTAGTGATTTTGTCGTAAATATGTTGTCATAACCACCTTCAAATTGCTGCCAATTGCTATCATCTACGTCGCAAATATGTTGTTATAGCTCTCCCTGCTGCTGGAAGGATTTCAGGGTTAATACAAATGATTTAACCGAATATTTGTTAGCTTTTCACAAACAGACTAATCGATAATACTTCACCACGTAGATCAATTAAATTATTTGACTGATCGGTGAGTGTAAAATTAATTCTAGTTAGCGAATCATTTTGACATTGCATATAGACTGGATTAGTCGGATTCTCAACAATTAAAAATCCTGGAGAAGCTGTTGGCGCAAATGAATAAAGAATGTAACCTTGTCGGGCTTGATTTGATTGCTCGAGATTAATTTGATAGCTTCCTTCGATTACATCACACGTTACATTAAGCGCGATCACCGATGAAATGTCCACATTGTTCGGTGCGATATGTCTACCGTCGCCGTTTTGAGAATTATTGTGAGTCAATATAATTGGTTTGGGTTGTTTATTTTTCCATTCGTCATGGATTATTCTGAATCCCTCGTCGATGGCCGCTCTGAGATCTCTCTTCAGTTCTGGTATGTTATATCCTGGTAGTTTAAACGTTGGAATATCTTCAACGGGGATTTTATATTTCTCTGCAAATAATTTACTTAATTCAGGATCACCTGCTATTTCTTGAATGGTTCGAGAATGATATTTTTCTGCGTCATCGATAATTTTATTACATGTAGCTACCACGCTGATGAATTCGTCTTTAGTGAGAGAACCAGATCTTAGAGATACTAACAATAACGAAAGATCATTATTTATCGCTGTGAATCTATCAGTAATACGAAGTTCATCTAACTCCTCATTAAACTTTTCATTCAACTCTTTCTTCAATTTCTCCTTCACCTTTTCATCCCTCTCTTTCACCAATTTCTCTATCTTCGCCTTCATACCCTTTAAAATGCCAGCCGCGATCCCCTCACGAATCGCCTTGCCAAGGAGATTAGAAGATATACTCCTGCGATTTCTATTACCTTCTACTGGATTCTCGGATGCTATCTTATCAGTGATATAATCAGACTTTACCGGCTCGGGTATGGAAGTGCTAGCATTTCTACCAGGTGGATCTTCGGGCCATCCTAATACTGTTCTTATTGAACTGTTATAAATATCTACAACATACCCAGGAGAGCTTATTTCAATTGCAGATGATAGTGTTGGTTCATGAACTGTTATCGCGATTTTTGATTCCCTTCTAGTAATAGATTTTATTCTACGTTGTAATTCATTATTAATTTGCTCAATTTGATAGGACCCAGTTGGTATTGAAACAACGTTCCAATCTGAATTGTCATCTTTTTTATCCTTATACGCAAACACCAGAGAATTATTAGGTCTCTGACCACCAAATGTAACCGATCTGATATTAGGCCAACTATGATACACTAGTAATTTTGCCAACGCGATTTCCTTTACTGAAACAGGGGAAGGGAAATTCACACTGAATTCAGGGTTTGTTGACGATATTGATATCATGCTTGTTTTCAGCGGAGTGGTATTTTCTGCTATCCGCTGAAGTAGTTGAATCTCTTGCGACATTATTATTATTATTTACAATGTCTAATTTCGCAATAGATGAAAAACGCTAGCGTTTTTAATCGCAGTATCATAAATACGTACCATCGCGGAGAACTCGTCTTCGGTAATTATCGTATCATCAATCGATGATGACATCAACGAGGACAATTGTGAGTAACCGTTAGATACTGTTTGATGTTTTACTGTATAGTCGTTAAGTTTTTCTTGAGAACACGATGATATTTTTTTAGTAATAGCATTTGCAATTCCAGCAAATGTTGTCACCGCGGAAATAGCAATTGGGACAGCAATCGGAGCTACCATTGTTACTGAAGATAGTATAATACCAGCACCGGCCATTATACCAGATACCAAGTATACTGTAACATCAATTGCGGTAATTCTCCTGCGATATTTTTTAATTTTTATTTCATACTCATCAATGAGTGTTTTGAGTTTCGTTAAAAACTCTTTGACGGTATCATAGCGATATTGCGATGACGGAGTCATATTATTTTAAAACCTCAAGTGGTTTCTAATTGTTAAAAAATTCTAATTCAGATCAGGTACAAACTCCATGTACCATACAAATGATGTCTTATTTAAATTAGGATCAGTGCTTGTTATTGTAAACCGTTCGTATTCACCAACGTCAATAGTCGTTGAAATCACGTTGTTGTATCCATATGAAGTCGATGATGATATATTAAACTGATTCAGTGACACTATTGTTAATCGATAAATACCCTTGTTTGACACAGTGAGAGTTATTGTATTCTTTTTAGGTTCCCAATCTAATGATCCAGAGAGAACTGTGTATACCATATTTATGATATTCTTCTCATGAGGAATCTTTTCTTTCAAGTAGCGGAAGATTGTTTTTGAACGTTGTAATATCCGTGTTGATTGTTTCCAATTGCCGATTAATCGCTGATATTTCTTCGATGGATTTTTTAATATCCGGAAGTTTGATATCTAGTTTATCAAGTGGACCTCCCAAAAATTTATCAACAATGTTTTTACGAAATGTTGAAAATTGTTTTACGTGTTCTTCATATCTTGATTGAAGTGTTGCAATTTCCAACATAGATGCTTTTATCTCTGCAATATTCGGTGTGGTTACTGGTGGATTTCCAAGGAATTCTAGCAGCTGTTTGTCGATTTTGTCTACGATTGACTTTTGTAATTCATAGAAGTTATTGAATTCAGCTTTATGATTGTTATATTCATCATTGAGTGATTTTAACGCGTTTGCTGTGCTATCTACTGTTGTTAGTTTATCCGTGATCGTCGAAACAAATACCCCGGGTTTGAGTCTTCCATCGTTTGAATATAACGCTATTGTATTTTCAACGACGTCACGTCTTCGTATTAAGATATCATCCAATAACACATTACTAGATTTCAGTTTGCCCTGGCGATCTTGAAATACAACTATTTCCCCAGGATCTACACTTGACAAGTTTAATGTCTCGGCGATTTCATCTTCGATTATTTTTTTTACATCTTCGACAACGAATTTACTATCGGTTTCTGTTTTTGTTGACATTGATAGAGGTCGTCCCCAAATATCAATCATTATACGAAAACGTTAACGTTTTTCTAAATCATTTCAGATTTTTAATTGTAAATAATTTCTAATTATGAAATCATTGACGATGGTGAAAACGCTAGCGTTTTTGCCATTGCCCGCTGATATATTCATTAACAACAACTTGTGGTGGTTTCCTTGGAAATCTAGATATCTCTGCAAGGACGTTTAATACTTCACGACCGCATATCGGTGGATCATTTAACTGTTGTGTTGGTAGCGTGGAATAAAAAAATTGGAGCCAACGATGACTTTGTCATTGTAGATACATATCGCATAAATTCTTTTGGCGGAGCTAATCCATATGAATCAAAATAGACAACACAACTCCACGTAGATCAATTGCATATGCGACCCAATGAGTTCCTTCTCCGCTGCTGTTATCAAGATTGATTATACCCGTTTCATTTTTCATTGGTTTTGACGGTAATTGATCTCTCATGAAAACTCCTCTAAAGTTTTTTTATTGATAACGATTTTACAGCATCAATTAAATCAAAATTGGACATTGGTGAAAATCCAAGGGATTTTCCCACTAATAAGCCGTTCCTGGTATTCTTAGGCCCGCGCCCTTGTAACAATTGTGTGGGGTTCCTGGTAGTCTTAGACTCTTTCCCTTTTTTATAGCCATTCCCAGTAGCTTTTTTCAGGGCCATTCCTGCAGCAGTACCAATGGCTCCTAACGCTGCCGCCTTCGCAACCGCTGCAATCAATGCTGCAATAGCAGCTAACAGCGGGAATAAACCACCTGATTTTATCATACTGGCGATTGCTGCTTTCGAAAAATCAATTTGAACTCCTCGTTTGTTCTTTAGCGCATCATTGAAATGTTTTATTTGACGATCTGTCAATGATAATTTATGCGCACCACCGGACATTTGAGTGGGTTTCAGCGTTATTGTGGTTCCACATTCTTTAGCCGACTTTGATTTCAATTGCTTGACCTGACCATCACTCAACTCGACATTAACAATACTATATGTCATTCTATTCTAAAACGTAATTTACACTTTCAATTGATCTTATTGTGAAAATCCTATGGATTTTATAACTACATGTTTTCCACTGGTGCATCAATAAGTCTCATTCCTCCGCCAACTCCTTCTAACAACATTGATTTATCACTGAGAATGACAGCAACTGCTCTATAATCAGCTATACCACCAGGGCGTTGTACCCGAGCTTGGAAGTATATATCAACAACAGATTGTCCCATCTTGTCAAGATGTTCCAATGAAAAGTAATAAATCGGATAGTGTTTTTCAAAATCAATTTGCGATATTTGCAAACCAGTATCAACATTTTGATCACGACCCATAAACGACAACAGTCTACGTCTACGACACGTGCTACGTCGTTGTTATTATAATCAATCTGTACAATCTCTGCTGGCTCTTGTTGTCCGTTTATTCTCAACGAAACTTCACTTACTCCTAATTTATCAAATATTATATAACTGGATAATTGACGACCCATTCGATTTGCATCCTGTAACGCTATAAAGATATGACGTGGAGCTGAAACACCTTGTTTTGATGCTAAGTGCCATGTAAATTTGCCATTTACATTATCCTGCTTCATATCAGTCGTTGTTGTTAGCCAACTTAGCAATGATTTTCCACCTGTGTCCATAAACGATAGTAATTATTGCTCTATTGCGACTGATGGAGTCAATAGTAAATTCCATAGAGCCAATTTATTTAAATTGACTTTACCATCATCAACACCATTAGCACGCCGGATTGCATCATTGTCATTCTCCTTTCGCACTAACACGACTGTATGCTTTGCTCCATAGATGACTTTTCTGACATTTCTACAGAATCCAAATATGTGATGTAACGGAATTGCACATGAAAACCGTCGATGCTGTCCTTTCAATGCTCCCTTTCGTGTTGCAAATCCTAGATTGAAATTATCATTGACCCTTTTTAAAATGTCGAATTCAGCGGCTGGTCTATCTTCACCGTCTAGATTATCTGCGAGTTGTTGATCAGCTTCTGCAGTATCTCTCGCAGTTCGTACTTTAATAAACTGAATATGGTCAGCATGATTAGAAGTATCCTTAGCAAACATCAAAGACGGACCAGCCGACCTTGTATAATCATCAGAATATCTCGCAAGTCTGATTATTGTTGTTGCAATATCAACATCTTGTTCTATTGATTCAATTTCTTTTCCATCAATGATATATCTTGCACTGTTAAATAGCGCCATAATGCCATTATTTACGAAACCAACTCGGATATTTAGGTCATCCTCATATGGTGTATCAGCTGCAACATTTGTTACAAGCTCTCCTTCTACTTCAATAAACGCCTCATACGGCAAAAAGTATCTACTTGTATCTTGAACTTGAAGTTCAACTCTCACCCGTTGATTAGGCTCTCTTGCAGGATAGGCATAATACTGATAGTTAATTTTAGAATCATCTTTATTCACCGGTGCTGCCATATCAAACGCTGGATCAGCGATTGTTTTAAATGCCATTTATACTAAACACTATCGTTTTTCTAAATGTAGTAATGCTAGCAATTTATACTATCATTTTCTTTTTCGTCTGAAATTTTTACGATTTCCTCCAAGACCGCTTCCCGCTATCATACTTGCAATATTACTACTATCTGGTGAAGTCATTGCCAATGATGCTAGTTTTTGTTCCACTGCGTTATTTATCACTTTACTGACATTAGCAGGCATCATTGTTGTTGAAGGTAGCGGTGAAACCATTTGTGGTGGTTTTCGTCCGAATCTAGATTTCACCAATGACGTTATTCTATTCTTTGCGGTAAAAAGGGCCGTTCCTGCAAGATCTCCAACAGCGTTAATTTCCTTATTACGAATAACATCAATGGCTTTCATCACTAATTGTTTAGCAACTGGTGCTACTTTTGGGGCTATTCTTTTGAATAAACCCGCTATGGTATTTCCAAGGCCGTCTCCATAGTATGCCCTATAGACGGAAAATCGTGAGTTTACCACATACACGTTTGTTGGTTTATCGTGATTATAGTGTACTATCATCTTATTTGAAATGACTTTGTAATTTCTAAATGCAAGCATTTCAGAAATTTCAATCGCTATAATAACCACTAAATTTCCCTGCAATTCCGTCCATTAACTCATCCAAGAGTTCTCGATACGTATGAACATCAATTATCCCCCCTTGGTATAATCGTCTGCAAATATCAAATGCCTCATTAGTTATTTCGACTGAGTTATTCCCAGCTCGCTTACCTCCCATAAGAACCTCAAGTCGTGATATATCATTAATAATATTACTAGGACACATATGAGAAACATGATGAGAACTTCCATAACCCTCTCCTAAAGCTCTTGCTGGTTCGGAAACGTTTTGAATTTCTGGAGATTGTTGACCTCGACCTCGACCTCGACCTCGTCCTCGACATCGACCTCGACTTTGTTGTTGTTCTTTTCGTTGTTCTTTTAGTTGTTGTTGTTGTATACCATACATATTAACTCCTATTTTAAAAGCTCTGTAATCCAATGTATCCTTTTTTAAATTGCCGGGGACTTCTTTATTAATTTTAAATATCCAATCCACCCAGTCATCTCGTTTTATTGTGCTTTTTTTATAGTCATCTTTTAAAAATTCCCCCCTTTTTTCATAATAACTTTTGATAGCGAAGTCACCAAATAACACATAGTCTTCAGGTTTCAGCAATGGAATTCGTCTGATTTCTGCTATAGCTTCATCGGTGATTTTCTCGTTAAAAGGAACACGGTTTTTAGTGAAAACTTTTTCAATAGAATCACTAGTGATTCACTAGCACCTTCAACGGAGTTATCATTAGCATCAATATCACCCATTTGTTGTATTTCTCGCTGAGTTTGTAACTCACCTGAAAGCTGTTTTATTCCCTCCTGAGTTTTTTCAGTCTCTGTAGCAATCTTTCCCAGAATATCAATGATAGGTACTTCTTTTCGTGTTCCCTCTTTAGGGATGTCGCCGTATATAGCACGTTCTGTTTCAAGTTTCATATCTTTAGTGGCTTTAGTTACAGGGCAAAAAGCTGTTCACTCCCAATAGAAAAGTCAGTCTGCGCTTGCTGTCTAAGTTGTAGTTTATCTCGCACGTCATCTCGAATTGGTATAAACATTTTCAGTAATGCTAACCTCTCGCGGGTTAGTCTGGTAGTTAATGCTTCTGATATCATTATTGGAAATGTGAACGTTTTTTCAATTGTGGGTTTTCAGTGGTTTCTAATTCCATCCCAGAGGGATTTTCAATGCTTGCATTTCCATTCTCGCTTCCAGACTCATCAATCAAACGTCTTATAGATTTCACTTTCAAAGCAATCTCTGACCGAACTTGGTACTGTTCCCCTAGTTTCTTTCTAATTGCTTCAACTATGCTAAATAGCCGAATGAATAAATTAATATCATTGTTATACAAAGAAACATTAACCGCTTTTTGGATTCTTTTTATCAGTGAATACATTTTAGGTAGGACATATCTTCCATGTTTCAATTGTATATTAATTTGTTCAAATTCATTCAAAAGTCTGTCTCCATTCAAAAATTCAGAAAGTACGATTCCTTGATTTCTTAAATTTGATATTTCTGTGATGATAGATGTAATATCTTGAAATTCCATTTATTGAATATTATTAATAATGTATTTTCTTATCTTTAAAATATTATTTAATATTCATATTTAAGCCCAATCCAACATACAAAAAAGGGACATATACAATGCTTGGTCATCTCCTTCGAGTTAATAGGCAGATAGTTAAGCATACATTAAAGACTTATACAATACCCTAACCCCCCAATCGAGTTCAAGGGCGGGCTATATGGGTATTAGACTCAGAAACCATAAGCGGTTTCACACAACATGTAACATATAACATGAAGCCTCATTTGGATATATTTCACTCCAAATGACGTCAAAGAGGCCCAGAGGGGGGGGACAGCACATTCTTGGAACTCATTTGGATGCCTTCGCATTCAAATAAGCCCAAGGGCCCCAAACATAGATCTCCGACGGAAGATCTAACGTAAAGGTTTTTATTAGATCTCCCAGAAGATATGTTGGGGGGGACAGTACATTACATATAGGATGGTATATATACAATGAGATGATATGATATGTGATAGGGACAGCACAGGACGATACAGACATGAAACGACTGGGCGGACTTACCACACCCAATCTACCAATCAAAAGCAACCCAAGAAATTAACCATGGTTGCAGTTGAAAAAAATCAACCACACCAGGTCAATGGCGTGGGTAGTTTTGATTGGCAGATTGGGCTTCGCTTAAAGCCCCAAGCTTTTACAGCTCATATTATATATAAGGCGATAATAAGACCAGTGTCAATAAACGAGTGTGTATTTATTTCCCTAGATACCTAATAAATGACATTTCATAGTGAAAAATGTGTAGTAATTTCAATGGAAACTAAATATTTAAATAAAACATTAAAAAAGGAATACAACTGTTAAATAATAGCGAAAATTTTATTAATTTCTATAATATTACGTGTTTAATCGTAATAATAATGGATTCATGACGACATGACTCTGTCATGGGACCTGTCATGAGTTTCAGTTTTATACTATATGTATTTATACTACAAAACTGAATTACATGTAATGTGCTTTACTATTTTGACCTCACATACAATCTATTTTAATTTGTATTATTAAAATACTATAGTGGTTGTTGTGTGCCCTTGTGGAAATTACAAAGTAATTTCATTTTCATCCAAAATCTAAACAGCTGTTAACGTGCGTAATTGGGATTTTTAAAAAATCTATTAATAGAACCTTGACAGAGTGATACACATTCCATTCGATTTCACGCAATAACAGTGTGAAACAGAGGTACAGACTTCCCAACATGAATGGTTATAAAGGTGTTTTAATCTATATACAGACTGGGAAATCTGACACACACAACACCCCCGTTTAATAGTTTTTATTTTCTCGTCAATAACCCAACATTTTCTAAATAATTACAGAAAAATCATTTATATACACGCATTTCTCAGTGACGTGTGAGTCGTATACGCGCGTTCCGGTACAACGACCATATTTACTACCTGTTGTGTAGCTGTTCCAGCTACTGACCTTGGCTGTTCCAGCCTACGGCGGAATGCCTGACATTTGTCATTTACTTTTTTAATACATGTATGCGTGGACATTGCGAATAAGTATTGGAAAAAAAATATATGTACATAATAGCTTATATTGAGAATAAATAAAATGATATTAACGCGAAACTCGTTTAAGTTGGTTTATTCGTCGGCAACACTGTCTTATAAAAGAACATTATGTACGCAATAAATACTACAGTTGGATTATCGCAGCAGCAGAGAGGTCGAATCGGATTGTGTAAAATCTAATTTTTACAGCTTTGAAAACGCTTTTAGCGTTTTTCCTTATGGGAATTACCACAGATAATCGACTACTTTACCCTACGGATAATTGCGCATGAATTATGTCATTTTTGATGATTATTGATGATTTTTGTGTCATTTTTTGCGGCCATTTTTCTATGAAATATAATTTTACAGCTTTGAAAACGCTTTTAGCGTTTTTCCCTATGGAAAATAACACAGAATATCGACTACTTTACCCTATGGTAATTGGTCTGAATTGTAATAAAATACCATAAAATCATGCAAAAATGACACAAAATTGGCTGAAATAGAATCAAATAGCATAAAAAAGGATCATTAAATTTTTTTTTATTATAATTAAAACTCACTATTGAGAGTTATCTTGTAAATAGGAAAACTTTATTCTATGTCCATTTTTCTTTGAGATAGCTGTTTGATAAATCCCTTCAGCAACATATCGTACTGAAGGCATACATATTCCAAAATATTTCCCTGCAGCATTCATTGATTGAAAATTTCTTTTTTCATTCGTCGCTGTATCAAATGACTGTACTGGTCTCTTTCCAACTGAATTACAAGTCACTGTCTTTCCTTTTCTTGTATTATCACTTTGAGAAATGCATTGCAAATTTTCAAGAGAATTATTTTGAGTAACAGAATCAATGTGATCAATAACACAGCCATCTTTGATCGGTCCCATATAACACTCAAAGACTGCCCTATGACAGAGATATACCTTTCCTCCAGCAGTAAAACACAAATATCCCTGATTATTAACAAACCCAACAGGCAACTTTAGTCTACGGTGTCTAACAACACCTTCACGAGATATTTCATAATTAACAAGTTCGGGGTGAGGTCTAAATTCTTGCTCCATTTATATATAATAATACTATTTGTCTAATTCATCATTTGCTTTATTTATAAATCTATTAATGTAATCTTGAGGGGTTTTTATGACTTTTTCTTTGACAGAGTCATGGTTAGGGTCAATGATAGCGTTTTTTATTCGGTTATCATAATAACGTTTCAATTCTCTAAACCGCTTACCTCCACAATTGATACATAATTGTGATTTTCCTCTCACACCCACCCCACAATTTATGCATGGGGCCGGGCCTGTCGAATTATTTCTGACGCTCTCTAAGCGATGTCCACAGAATTCACCTCTACACGGTTTATTGCATGGGGTTACTGATCCAATCATAAGCCATTTGCAGTGATTCATTATTTGTAAACTAAATTTTCTATTTAAATGTTTGCTTTATTTATATGAATGAAGAATTCAAGAGATTATCGACAATCAAGCCTTTTAAAAATATTAAATTCAATCTCGATAGAACCCTCGAAGACGTACCAAAAGAGAGAATAAATAATAGAAGTCTGATTAGAAAAATACGAGATTGTGTTCATGAGTTTAAACAGGACGGCGCATCACACACCTGGTCAACATTTAAAATTGATGGTGTTGTTGATGCTAGAATGAACGATGAAACAGCAGCTATGATACTATTACAACTTGACAATAAAAGGTATTTTCTCAGAGTGAAATTCATTATCAATTTAGAATCGGGCGATTGGATTATACGGGACAAGTTTGATCCAATTCTCAAAGATAGGAGAACAGTCATTGTTAGCCGTGATTCCAGACCAGGGCTGTTAACTGGAATTGATAAACCATACTATGAAAAAGTGTATCCTAAAACAGCAATTGTTTATGGGATATATCCGTTAAATAAGAAACCTGACATCGGAAAACTAGCACCAATGAAACAGTCAACGTCAGTGGTAAAACCACTCAATTGTATAACAGAACGTGTAATAGAACACTTTACAAATGCACTCCGTGGGAATAAATTAACCGATCTAAGACGTAAAAAATAGATCAATGGGAGCTAACAGTGAAAGAGAACGGAACAACTATTTCCGATATAGCTAGATTGGAAAACTCGCTGGGATTTCCGATAACCGTTTCAACGATAACCGGTGAAGCATTATACGAATCGAAATACAATAAAAACGGAGCTCCAATCAAAATTATTGATCATAACAAACACGCATGGACATCCGCGGTTACAATATTCCCGCGAGACAGAACAGTGAAGTACATCCCAGAAGAATTCTCCAAGGATGGTATTCTCACTGAAGAAAGATTATTCGATGCTATTGCTAGTTTGTGTAAAAATTACCCTGTATCAGTATGGCTACTTCATAATTTTGAAGATGAAGAATGTCGATTTAATCAATTTGTGAGACCTAACGGTGAATTATATCGTACTGAAAGTCTACATAATAGGATGAAAATCTAGCAATGAATCTCAGTGAAAACGCTAGCGTTTTTAATGGAAAATCCGACGATTACGAACAGTTACTTACAAACTGTTTTACAATTCCATCGGTTGCAGCTCATTTTGCAAGAAAGAAAAATAATTGGAAACCAACACGAAAAGAGTTTTTACAGGATGTTCAATCCAGCTGTCTGGAATATTATCATGGCGGTCTATGGAACGTTAAGTACAATCGTGAAAGTATGATATCAGTTGATATCGTTGCCTGTTATCCAGGAAGTTTTCTAGGATATGGATTCGCTGGTGAGTATTTTAAACGGTTTGGACATCCCACACATGAAATGACTCGCGTTGCTATTAATGGACCACTGCCTGATTTTGATTTGACCGGTTTTGCTCGCGTAGTATCATTTGAATTCGCTGAAGGACTTCATCCGTGTTGTTATGTTTGGATTGGTAGACACATGGCTGAAAGGATGTGGTTACCAATAGTGTTATTGCAATATATGATTGATTGTAAAATGTTAGTTTCGTTGATTGTCAGCGAAGCGATTATCTCATATCGAAAACAAACCAATGTCTGGTTACCAGAACCAGAATGTCTTGATAGTATAATCGATAAGTCTAGAAAACATATTGATGCTGACGAGGAGTACATCATTGAATGGTCAAAAAAGATATTTAATCAACGAAATAGTGAAGCAAAGGATCTCGGCAGAAGAATAATCGGTAAATTTACACAAGGTGGAAAACAATTCAACTATAAAAGACAATCCTCACGATTGATTATAGATGATGCCGAATACGACTTCGTTATTAAAGATGCAGTAGAGAAAAATAGATACGCAAATTGTAAAACAGCCTTCTTGTCCAATAGAACAAAGTTAGGTAGAGTTGTTACAGTGATGGAGAAAGCTCTGCATATCTACATTTGAGAGCTTCTATGCTGGGTTATGCATCTATCAATTTATTTGCAATGATAAATAGATTTCCTAGTATAGCAGTTAGAGTTGCAATTGATTCAATGTATGTTGATAAAAAATATATCAAAGAGGTAACTAAATTTACTAATAGCGAAGAAACTTGGGGAACATGGCGAATTAAACGTGAAATACAACGCGATTATTCTAAATCAGCAGACGTTGAGATTAAAAGCAGTTACCTGAAAAACGATAATTCTATCTGTGAAAAATCCTTCGGATTTTCTATGTCTAAAGCACCACCGATATCAGATTCAATTTGTAGATATAAAACAGTTTATTTAAACGGTTGTGGTGGGTCTGGAAAGACAACACGTGTGATAGAATTATATCGAAAGAGAACGTCCATGATTGTACTCACACCAACCCATAGACTAGTAAGAGAGATAAAACAACGAAATGTTGAAGCTTGTACGTATCATAGTTTTTTTCGATACAAGGGCGATGCTTGGACTCCTGAGCGAATTGATGAGAAATTTATTCCTGGGGTTATTATTTGGGATGAAGCATGTACTGTTTCAGAAGATGTATTAAAATGTTTCTTAATTGCTTATTGCAAAATAATAAAAAGTTATATTGTGCGGCGACCACCACCATTTGTTGGTAGAAATCCACATAATTGGTTAAAAGGATTTGTTGATTATTACGAAGAAATTAATACTGACTATAGAGCACTCGATGAGCAGTTACGTGAGTTTAAAAAACTAATTAGAATACAACCCGATAGAATTCAATGTGATGTAGCGCGTGAAATAATTTCTGAAACACCTATGAATGATTTTTGGGAAACATGGAGACCAAATGATGTTGTAGTAGCAAGTAGAAAGATAGTCAGAGACGCACTTCAGAAAAAGTTGTTTGAGCTACACAAGAAAAAATTCCCAACGTTTCCAGTACCGTTGTGTTATAGACCATCGGATACACGAAAGCAGAATATTGAAGTTGAAATTCCAGGCCGGACGGAGAAACAGATTCTAGTGTTAAATGATATTGTGCTAGTTGATATCAATGCTGTAGAAGATGCATTATGCGCTGATAAATCACCATGGATGCTTGGTTATATAACAACAATACACTCGTCACAAGGATTGACCATTGTTTGGATAGTTGATAATCGCATTGAATGGTCAAATTTAGTCTATCTCGCAGTGTCCAGAGTACGATGAATAAATCAACTACGAAGGATTGTTTTCGATGATGATTTTAATGCAAACGATGATAGCACTGATATTAGCATCATTAATAAAAACACTCTCTGGTTACAAACAGCAGGACAAAAAAAAACAACGAAAATTTGATATTGATGCTGAAGTAATAATCGCATTAAAAGAACAACAGAGTAATCACTGCGCCAGTTGAAATTGTATAATGCACTGGCAGTATTCGGATAAAGACCCTCGACAATTCACCGTAGACAGAAAAAAATAACAGTCTTGGTCATGTCAGAAACAATGTGATGTTGACCTGTCTTGAGTGTAATAGACGTAACGGTGCTAGTTAAGACCATGTGGCGGTAACTGAGTATCGTCCGGAATGACTTGTAGTTGTTCGCGTGTAAAACCACGCTGAGGTGCAGTTGAATCCAATCTGTACCAGTTGATCGCGTTATGGTTGAAATTTTATGCGTAGTAACACTCCATATAGGATCAGTAGCTCTTCTTTTACCACCTTCAAGTTCTCCTGGTTCGTATAAATATCTCACAGTAACATCACCGAGAAGTGGCTGAGTGCTAACCCGCTGTGGTTGTTCGGGTATATCATTTTTTTTATTGCAATATTTGGTTTCATATTAATAGTTCGAGTAATCTCGTTATTTAACGCTGCAACTACACTCGGTAACCTTTGGACCCATTCACGAGAACGTTTTTCTTGGATGAATTCTTTTGTTTGTTTTAATTTGTAGGGTTCGCCCTCCCTGCTGCTCTAATGTATCAATGATAACTAATGATTTTTTTAACTTTAAACAGAAAAGCAATTCAGAAAACATAGTTTTATTACAATATGTTGGTAGACTTTTGTCGCAAAAATTTGTAGGGTTCGCCCTCCCTACTGCTCTAATGTATCAATGATAACTAATGATTTTTTAAGTTTAAACAGAAAAGCAATTCAGAAAACATAGTTTTATTACAATATGTTGGTAGACAGTAACTGTGCACAAAATTTACACTAGAAAGGAAGATCCGGAATGGAAAATTCTTTGGTGCGGCTCATTTCAGGATAACAAGATATTTGCTTTCATGAATAAACTTGAGTACATGATATAATTTTAATTGCAATAATGTAAGGGTTCAAGGATAATATGTACAGTACATTTTTAACTATTATCTTCATTTCTCCTTCTAAAATGATCTGTGTCCCTTAGATGTGGAGGAAGGTGGTCACGTGCAGTGTCCACTACCCTTCGGATCATACCTATGTCACTTAAAATAAAGTATCTATATTGTATGATTTTGAAAAATGATTCCAAGGAAAGCTTAGCTCGTCTCTGACATAAATGTCACCTTTGTGAAAACTTTATGCTTAAGAATGTATTCACCATTACTTTTAACACTATGTTATTGGTTTCAGCTTTATGCATTGGCATAAACTCTAACCCAGATTATGCAAACCTATGCTGCATCATAAAGTTAAATAAATGACCATTTCGTGCAGCATGTGCTATAGCAGTTTTGCTGCGTATTGATTGTTTGAGGTATATTATATAATCTCTGTGGTTTATGAGCATTGATCATCTCATGTTGGTGGAAAGAGACAAATGTAATTGAGATGTGAATATTAACGATATTGTTAATGGCTACTTCTATACAAAATGAGTGGCGACAAAATTATTGATTCACAATGTTTGTTGAAGGAATTTGTTTACGTAATAAATGGCGGCGTACTACTTCCAATAGAATGGGATTTCCAACGTGTGACAGATAAGCAGAGATTGTTGTATAGTTTGAATATGTCATACAGGTTTATTAAAGAGGCACAGAAGATGTTGTACGAATTTTTATAGAAAAGCTTAGAGTACATGGTTGAGGCAAACAAAACAAAACAAAACAAAAAAGAAACAACAGAATATCGTGCGTGAAGGAGTAAACCCTTGACAAAAAACACGTGATTACTCTCCCAATGCGCCTGAAGCAAAAAACGTTTCTGATGTGGTCAGTTAGAAAGATGTTTCAGAGCAGGCTAGACAAATGATTCGTGGCTATAAGTATAAGAAAGACATCCCAACTCAATTAATTTTACAGGGCACATTACTACACTGCAAGGGAAATGAATGAGAACGATTAGTGACTCCTAGAGATGTGTTCATACCACGACTTCATCATCACTAGTCCATTATTTCCGACAAAGCCATAGCACAAAGTGTCTTGGAGGCATCCCCTGTCCAAACACTGGTACAAGTTAG
This sequence comes from Potamilus streckersoni, assembly GCA_016746295.1. Lineage (NCBI taxonomy): Eukaryota > Metazoa > Mollusca > Bivalvia > Unionida > Unionidae > Potamilus > Potamilus streckersoni. Next base: position 1,536,709 of record JAEAOA010002074.1, read on the forward strand.
ACGGTCTGCCATGAAGGTTGGGGTTCTTGGTCGTATCTCCCACAGCACTGACTGAGACACCAATCACTCGCTGTTGTTCTGCAAAATGAAGCCTCAGCGGAAGAAGATCCACCGTTCTAGGCAATTGGGAAAACAACTCATTGAAGTGAGCAAGACGTCATATCCAAGCAAGGCTGAGGAATTAACTTATGCCCTCTCCAAGGCGTTCGATTCAGAACCTCCATACGACAGTGCCGAAGAGAGATGGGATCACATCAGAGACACTGTGTACAGCACAGACACATGGATATGTGGTAAGAAGCAGTCAAAGAACAACGACTGGTTTGAGGCTAACTCCTCCACATTCATACCAGCCTTAGAAGAGCATCGCAGTGCCCACCTGGAATACAAGCTAGAGGACACTACAGGCATACATGTCTACCAGAAGCAAAGTGCAATGGTTAGCACAACTTTGCGCCAATGAATATTGGTTTCTGCATCCAGTTATCACCAGGTATCAAAAACATCAGAGACATGACGATGGCATAAAGAAAGCAATGGATTTCACGAAGAAAGTGACAGCACCACTGAAGTCTTCCGCAGGCGATACCATTAATGACATGGGTAAGCAGATGAAGCGTTGGGTGGAGTACCACTATGAACTGTACTCCAGAGAGAACCATGTGATCAACGATGCCCTCCAAGGCGACTGAAAACCTCCCTCTTTTGGCCGAACTGGAAGATACATATGTGTGACAGAACTAAAGAAGGACTTAGATAAACTGTTTTAAGATAAAGCCCCTGGAAATTATGGCATCCTAGCTGAAGCCATCAAGTGCAGATGAAGCGTGCTGATTACACAACTGCACTACCTTCCGTGCCAGTTCTGGAATGAAGGTTCAGTACCTATGGACATGAGAGACGCCAACATCGTAACCCTGTACAAGAAGAAGGGAGACAGAATCGACTGCAACAACTACAAGGGGCATAACTCTTCTCGGCATCGTGGGTAAAGTCTTCTCTCGCGTCATCCTGAACATACTGCAGACGCACGCTAACAGAGTAGACAAAGAATCACAATGCGGGTTCCGCGTAGAGAGGTCTACAATCGACATGATTTTATCCATCAGGCAACTGCAGGAGAAATGAAAAGAGTAACACAGACCCATTTTCCAGGCCTTTATAGACCTCACCATGGTGTTAGATCTGGTTAGCAGAGACAGACTCTCCACAGGTCTTCCGCAGATTGAATGTCTTCCAACGATGCTAATCATGGTCCAGTACTTCCACGACGACATGAAAGGCACAGTGCAGTATGGTGACTCAACGTCCGACCCCATCGACATCCGCAACGGAGTGAAACAAGGCTGAGTCCTTGCCCCCAAGCTCTTCGACATTTTCTTTGCTGTCCTGCTCAAGTACGCTTTTGGGACATCCACAGAAGGGATCTATCTGCACACGCGATCAGACAGCAGACTATTCACACTGGCACGACAAAAGGCAGAGTACGAAAAACAACCATCAGGGACATGCTCTTCGTAGACGTTGTTGCTCTAGTCACTCACACAGAAACTGAGTTACAGCGCCTCATGGACCGCTTTGTTAAAGAAAGTGATGAGTTGGACCATCAGCCTAAAGAAAACCAACATAATGGCTCAGGACGCGGATCCTCCCAGCATCATCAACAACTACGAACTCGAGGTAGTCAGTCAGTTCACTTACCTCGGCTCTACCAACATCAACAACTTCTCGCTCGATACTTAGCTCAGCAAAAGGATTGGAAAGGCATCAACAACTATCCCCGGTTGTCGTAGAGAGCGTGGAACACTGAGATCTCGGTATGCCATGCTTGTGTGCTAAGCGTGTAAAACAGTAAAACCTGGACCCAGTACGCCGCACAGGAGAAAAGAGTGAGCGTCTTTCACGTGCGATGTGGTATCTTCTGGAGCGATCGAGTGACAAACAACGAGGTGCTGAACGTTCCAAGATCCCCATCATGGTCACACTCCACCGCCAACGTCGCATCAGTTGGCTGAGCTATGTACGTCGGATGGATGACGGACGGATCCCAAAGACCTTTATTCGAAGCTTGCCTCTCGCAAAAGGTCGATCGGAAAGCCATATCTCCGCTTTAAGAATGTCTACAAGCACGACATGAAAGTCCTTTACATCGATATCAACACCTGGAAAGAGCCTGCTATAGGCAGGTTCAGCTGGCGATATGCTTTGATCATTGGTTTAAAAGCCGGCGAGAACAGGCTATGCTTGTTAGCCGATGAAAAGCGATTTTAGAGGAAGAAGAAGCAGCTCCTACTCACCAGACTCAATCTGCAAGGTACGCAAGGACTGACACTCCCATGTTGGGCTCTGTATCCACAGCAGACGCTTTATTGATGTATGTATAAAAGTAATTGATAACTTGTTTTTATTACGTTGTGTTTATTATGTTATGTTTACCATACAAGAATGTATGTATATTTTGGTGTGAATGAATGCGTGACCGAAGAAATTTAATAGCCGTTATCTGATGATAGGCTGTGTGCAGTGTGAGATGTAAGCGCTGAGGAAAATAGTGTACCATCCTTGTGTTTTCATAGGAAACTTTTCGGGGAGAGAACTTCCGGTGCACGTTTCGTAGTCCCGAGTGTCTAAGAGGAAGATAAAAGTGAGACTGACAGAGCAGTCAGAGTCGTTAAAGTGTAATTGACATAGAGAAGAGGGATAGATGGTGAAGGAGGAGGAAAGCAGTCTAGAGTAGGAAATAGAGACGGAGAAGAAGGAACTTGGAGGGAGTAATGGAGGAAGAGAGGGAGTTAGGAGACGAAGAAGAATACACAGATGAGTAGAACACAATGACAGGTGGAAATCTCTCACACTACGAAGTAAATGATGCACTAGGCTAGTAATGGTTCGAGCAGAAACAGTGTATTTGGGAAATGCGAATTATTGACCATTTAATTATTAAATTGTTATTATTGAACTTCACCATTTTTGTATCTTTAGTCATTTAACCCTCGCCATTACTGACTGGGGGCTCGGGGCTCTACATCTAACTTTCACTAAATCAACTTCCAACTAACATCGAGCCTGGTTGGGACTTGCACAAAAATTTAGATAAATATTGGAAGTACCCCACCCCCAATTCCCACAATCAAAACCTCACAGTGGGGGCAGTACCGAATTTACCATTGTGCTTAGGTGTACTTAAGCACAGGGTACCCTGTTGGCCAGGGAAAAGTCCTATCTTTTCAAAAATAAAATTTACGATGAACTTTTCATTGTAAGGGGCCTCAAAACATAACTTGCACAGGGCCTCATTTGTCCTAAATCCGGCAATGAGTGGGGGCAACCTTAACACCCATGTCCTTTAGTGTATACATAGGTGTCACACTACCAATTATTTTTCGATAGATAGCACTATGTACTCACCAACACCTAAGAACGATAAATCTGCTTGAACCAGGTAGGGTTAAGAGTTATCCAGTCAAAAAACAGACACATTTTCAATGTGTATCATATTTTTAAACAATCGTAAATACACTTGATCTTGAGATCAGTTAAATTGTCTTAAATGTCAACGATTTTGTGCCTTACAGAAACTAAAACCCTTATATAATGTACCAATTACAGCTGGTTTTGCTGTATGTTTTTTAATACAATTTTCTCTATCCCTCATGCTCTCACCCACCAACACCTTACTTAATGCCATCATGGTTTTTATTTCAATAATCTGTCATATTGCCATGGACTGTATATGTAACAAGAACATTGCTCAGTCTCGTAGAAAAACCAATTGTACGAGATACTACGATATGTTTTATATTCAAGTTCATGCAATTGTCATTGATCTGTTTCAACTGCTGCTCTCATGTTTGTGCTTTACTAGCAAATTATCCGTTTGAATAAAATGAGCTGTTTTATCTAGGAGAATTCTATTCGTAACAGTACTTACTGAACTTCACATGGTGATATTAGGTAAATCTCAGTAGGGCATTATATAATAACCAGGTCAAAGATCAATGTACAACTCGACAATTACCTCTCCAACTTCAAAATGGAGATTTCAGTTAAAATAAAAAATGTATGCTTATTTATTAGACACGATACATAACACTTACTAACTGAAGATACAGGAGGTCATTAACCTCCAGTCCTTGCACAATAATCAACCTTCCCCATCCTCTCTGTAATAGAAAAGGTCGCTTTTCTCCCTTGTGTAGTGAATACAATTCCGGAATTAATCAACTCTGTCATCAAATATTGTAGATCACAACTTTTCAGCACTTATTTAATGAAAAATGTAGAAAAATGCCAAGGAAAAACAATTAAACAAGCAAATCAAACGTAGTTAAAATCGGAATGAGACTGTGTATATAAAAGGGACAAGCAACTTATAATAAAGGAATCAAACGAGAAAACATCCAAAAAGAAAATTGACAAGAGAAAGTGTTGTTAACTTCTTTAGACAAATATTGGTCCAAGGACAACGTATCTGTACTACTACATCTCCTACAAGCAACAAACCTTCAGGTGAAGTATTGTGTATTTCCTTCTGTGTGCATTTGTGTTTGTGTGTGATATGGATTTGTAACGTAGTTTTTACGCCATATCGTTAAGATGTCTGTGGTGTGGCAGTTTATAGTGATGTCTAGCACTGAGGCATCATTCCGCAAACATGTAGCATGATGTCCCTACTCACATTATTCTGACACCAGGCCGACCAGTTCTAACACTAACCTCTTAATGCTGAGCGCCTAGCGAGGCAGATGTTAGTACCATTTTTATAAATCTTTGGAATGACTCGGCAAGGGATCGAGCCAGCGACCTCCAGCATTCGAGGCGGATGTTCTAACCGCAAAGCCACCGGAGCGATTTTTATTCCCATCTGAAATTAAAAGGTAAATAATTTACATCATATAGATGCAAGTAATTAACATTGGACCAAAACATGAAAATAAGACAAATTAGCTTGTGTTAAGCAAGAAAACAAAAATTACACAGTCTAAAAACATAATCGTGAATAGCATTGAGAATTCCATGGATCATGTAACATAAAGGTTAAATAAATTATATATATATATATATATATATATATATATATATATATATATATATATATATATATATATATATATATATATATATATATATATATATATATATATATTCGGTGTTATATGCATTCGTGAGTAGCAGACTCGCTCGCAAGGTGACCTAGTAATTAATTTTGATCTGTCTAGTCATCTAGTCATTCCGGGTTGCGATGAAAGAAATCAAAGTGTATAGGTTTAAGTGTGTAGGTGTGTGCGATTTTTAACTTAGCTTTAACAATTTTCCAGTCATATCGCTACGATGTCTGCACTTAGGCAGTTTATAGTGACGTTTCGCACTGGGGCATAATGCCTCACCTAGTCACATTATCTTGACACCAGGCATACCAGTCCTAAACCTAAACTCTTTTTTGCTGGGCGCCAAGCGAGGCAACTGCTAGTACCATTTCTGAAAGTCTTTGGTAAGACTCGGATCAAACCCGCTACCTCCCGCATCCGAGATGGATTCTCTAACCGCTAAGTCCACCTAAACATTCGCCTGCATCGGGTGGTAATTAAAAGTAACCAATTTAGCTTCAGAAATACGAGTAAAAAGAAACAAAGAATCTCTCTCTCTCTCTCTCTCTCTCTCTCTCTCTCTCTCTCTCTCTCTCTCTCTCTCTCTCTCTCTCTCTCTCTCTCTCTCTCTCTCTCTCTCTCTCTCTCTCATATACACACAATTTCTCGAAAACAACCTTTTAATAAGGCCAATGTTCCAAAAATTAGCATTGTGACATCATGCAAAAATTTAAACCATGCTGAGGTTGTTGACATTGTGCAACAGGCGAAAATTTGCATTCAAAAATTAAACAACCTCAATATAGGAAAAAAATATAAACATTTTCATGCGTCTAATGTTATAAATTTATATTATGTAAAGCGTATATTATTCTGAACACATAAACAGTTCTAAAGACACTGGCAAATGTGGGCTGTAACCCAATTCTAGCTACCGTTAAGAATTCTTGAACTACTAGAGGCTTGATTAGGATGCAGTATAAACATGTGTCTCTCGTATATATTATATTTATTGTTTCATACCAATTTAATTCTATTGTTTAAGTGATACATTTTCTTCCCACTTTGATTATTATAGAAATGAATTTTTGCATGTCATGAAAGGTTAATGTTAAGAGTTTACACTGTAGATTGGTTTTTGCAATTTCCCAGAAAATTTCATCCATTTTTTAAAGAAAAGGTTATTGCAATTTCGTAGACAATTGCATTCAGTTCTTAAAAATAAAATTAAATATCAATTCGTGTTCTTTAATGTTCATCTTCTTTAGATATAATATAATATCTTCTTTAAAAATGCTCCATCCTCCAACCTAAACTTATGGATGAACTAAGCTGGGATGGCAAGATAGCATAAAGGAAATAAAATGTGCATACATAAATACAGGCAGAAACACTTATAAGTAAATCTGTTGGTATATCTTTCATTCTCATGATTCTAAGTGTGAGGGTGGGATGGGGAGGTGCTTTTTAAAATAAGATACAACTTTATGCCATTGCACTTTTGAAATCAAACGACTTTATTTAACTCCGCTCCTCTGTCAATGTGTAGCATAGGGCAAATGTATAGTAGACAACACCCTTGCCCACTGACCACTCAAATCAACATCAGGCCTGTTAGCCCATCTCAACTATCAATGTGTAGAATAGGGCAAATGTATAGTAGACATCACCATGGCCCACTAACCACTCAAATCAACACCAGGCCTGTTAGCCCAACACAACTATCGATGTGTAGAATAGGGCAAATGTATAGTAGATATCACCATGGCCCACTGACCACTCAAATCAACACCAGGCTTATTTACCCCATCTCAATTGTCAATGTATAGCATAGGGCAAATAAAATTAAAATTATCATCAAGGAAACTAGTACGTGCACCTATCTGTTCAAGCGTGGATGACATTTGTGCATTTTGAAAAAGAAGTATCCTTCCTAGAAATAACTCAAGCTATTTCATGAAAAATAGATTGAACATTGATAGAAATGCAACAGTCTAACTCGATCATAAAAGAGTCTTAAGTTAGACATTTTTTCTCGTTGTCGTTCAACCTTCAATAAATGCAATGATTAAAGCTGTAAAAATTAAACACATTTTCATTATTCTTCAAGCGAGATAGATTACATAAACAATCATTGTACGCAAAGAAACACTTTCGCACAATCAAATAATACAAACTAGAGCATGAGGTAGTAATGGAAAGATAATGAAGTTTTGAATGGGCAGATAACATTTATTTGAACGCTGGAAAAAGCGCAAGTTACTGAAAAATTAAAAGATCAAAAAAAACAATTGATCAAATATTGATATAATTTCTTTTTAAGATAGTGAGATATCAATCTTGCTTGCGGAATATGAGCAGTCTGTAACATTTTCTTAATCTAGATCTGCTATCTTTATTGATTGAAATATCCAGAAATGAGTTACATCGAGACGCCCTCTAGTGTTTTCAAGAGGAGATCATAGCCGTGAAATGCCCTATAGTAGATATTACAATGGTCCACTGACCCTCAAATCAACACCAAGCTTTGTTACCCCATCTCTATTGTGGGGGCTACACATGGAGCTAAATAATTTGATATTGATTGGTACGGTAATATTAAAGTGATATAATTTGAAGATAAAAAAGTAATAGCAAAATATGAATTCAAAATTATGTAAATCTGAAAAAAAATAAATCACAAATATGCTTATATTGATATAAAAAGTTGTAAACAATTTTCTTCAAACTATATACAGAATAAATTGTCTTTGATTTTGCTATATTAATACACTGCTAACTGCATTTACTTTTCTGCTGTTGTTAGTAACCTTTAATATTTCTATGTCCAGTGTTAGTTGTTATGAATATCTTTCTGCTTGTATAAATTTTGTCTGTGGTCTTCTCTGTAATTGTAGAGGTGTGGATAGGATAAAGCTACTGATAGTTCGTCATAATTTCTCTTTGGCACTGAATTTTCCTCTAAGTCCATTGTGTAGACCATGAATCTACTTCCGCTACTATGGTTGTCAGATAAGATGGTTTTGTCGTCTGTGAAGCTGTCATTCGTGTCAGAAGTTTACATTACTAAGGACACATTTTTTTACTCTTACCCCTATAGAGTTACATGATTAAACGTTGCGACATGTGCTAGTTGTGAAAATGTATCGGATTTACGTATACTTTCGAGACACGCTCACATTGCGTAAGTCAGGGCGTGCGTAACTTTCTACTTTGTGCAAGAGTTACGCGAGCATCTACGTTAATGAGTAGTTTATGGAATGTTAGTGGAACTGGTAGGAGTCTGCTTAAGCAAAGTTATTTGAGTGACTTACGAAAGTCGTACGTTACCAACAGCTTACGACTTTAGTGAAACGGACCCCTGGACTATAAGCAAGACAACGTGCAGTGAGTCACATAATTCACTTCTGGACCGGCTACAGTGTCTCTTGACTTAATGTACAGTAAGTACTCACAAACAACCACACCATACTGTTCATATTCTAAAGAATAAAACAAGTCCTTTAAATCACTTCCAACAATGCTAAAATAAAAAACCCACAGTTTAATGGACAATCGCATATTAGGGCCCATCTACTTGGAAAGAACTCTCTCTGAATCTCAAACGCGAGACATATATTCGAACTCAATAATAAATATGACATTCATCTATTTGTCGGTAGTGTTAGATTGAAACTATATCTTAAATTCATTTCGTGCTTGAGATTATTTGCTGTCATTCATTTGTTTCTATTGTTTTGATTCTGTAAAATAATAAAATACAGACAGTCACACATACAATTATATTTTAATAAAGGATATACAAATTATCCATTTTAAAAATAATATTTTATAAAATTTTAATTTAATAAGTTTGTTATTATTTTTTAAAAAATGAATGTTTTATATCCTATATAAAAATATAATTATATGTATAACTGTTTGTCTGTTTTATTATTTTACTGATTCGGGTTTCATTAGGGTCGCGTCTATCTTTTCCATCCTGTCATATATATGAAATTTTTTCGATGATGTACATTTTGGAAAAGTTAAACGTTTCATTAAGTCGGCATTATTGTTATTATTAGTAGTAGTAGTAGTAGTAGTAGTAGTATTTAGTAGTAGTATTTTATTATTTTTTTTCTATCTCATGTATCACCACAAAAATAAGAGATGACCAATTGTTCTAGAAAAGACTAGGGCTACATTCATTGACTTGGAGTTATTAATTGTGACCTGACTCCTTGCGTTAGAGAAAAACATATATAGCCTGATTCAATGCTCGCAAGGTTCCATTCTTCAGTTTCGTACTTTGCGGGTATTATTAAAATATCCTTCAATTTGTTTTATTTTGGTATTTAATGGTTGTGTAATTTGAGTTATAGAGAAAAAAAAGCATGGCTGCACTTTAGAACTGGCATGTCTCAAAAACATTAGCTCCGATTAGTCATTAACAGGGTAAATTGGAAGCAATAATAACATCAGTAATTTAGAAAAGAAGCAGAACAGTACAGAGGATATATATATATATATATATATATATATATATATATATATATATATATATATATATATATATATATATATATATATATATATATATATATATATATATATATATATATATATATATATATATAATCACTAACATTTTAAAAGTTACTTCCTGTTTCTAGATTTCATCAATCCCTAAATTGAAATCTTGAATTAGTTATAATATTATGATGTACCGGTATTATATAGAAAGTCGTCTGATAACAGACGCAATCCCCGTAGAGATTATGGCTTGTTACAATAGCTACTTATACATGAAGAAACCATACATCTATCCAAGTACACAGACAAAACAAACTGTTAATGAGAAAACGACGGACTTTTTTTTAGTCTTAAAATGTCAGTAAATAAATGAGTAGAACAGAATTTACATCTTCTCTTATTATGTTTCCTCTGTTTGAATACACGTAGTCATAACCAACAGTTTCTGCAATTTTTTAATTATAACGATGATAGCAAATTGTTTACAATAAAGATTGTTTAAGAATATTCATAGAAAAAGCATTAAAATCCCAATGACAAAGGAATTCAAATATAGAGAATAATCATGCGAAATGGATGACCCTCTATGTTACAATCAAAATATTGTTATACAAGTTTAAAGGTGTCCCTAAACATGTACGTACAAGTACACTATACTATATATTCGGTTGCACTACACTATGTAACACTCCGTCAAAATAGAGAACATAGCTAATATTCATTTAAGACACAATAAACATTAACTATCGTTAAACTACTGTGATTCACACAGATATTTAATACTAATTATATTATTAAAACTTTTAATTACCAATATATGACCGAATACAAATATTAGTGTCACATGTATAACAGTACATTAATTAAATCGAGACAAATAGTCATACGTACAATTGTATTTTTAAAAATGATATACATCTTAAATTTTAATTAACATTTTATACAATTTTATATAGTGCCTTGGTAGTAAGGACCTTAATATATATTTTGTATCCTAATGGTCTTAATACAAATGTACTTTTTAAAATTGTATACATCCATTATAAATATAAAATTGTATGTATAACTGTCTCTAATTGTTATTTTAAAATATAAAGATGTCATCCGTTTCTTTCAAAACATTTTGTGCCTGAAGAAGCATAAGATAATACAAAACTAGTTGCACAGAATTATCGGTGTTTGTGTTGTTTTTATCCCAACTCCAAAGATGTATAACAGTAAACTTTGGTTTCTATTTGTGTTAGTGGTGTGGGAAAATTTGCACATTGTCCAGTGTGAATTTGCCACCTTTAGCAAGAGAAGCAAGTTGCAATAATTTCTCGTTCAGTATAAATTATTTCATGCAGAACCTTGCAATGTAAACTGTTGACAGATGTTTAAATATACTGCACACAATGCATGGTCAAAATATGAAATCCCTCCAATACAAAAAAAATTGCATCCAAAACAAAGATGGCGGACATAGTAAAATACAATCTATCGTAGCGCGTAATATGAATCATACAAAATATTCTTTGGCATAATATATAAATATTATGCATATGTAAGTTAATTATTTGTTTGATAGTTTTAATTTTTTTCTATTACATGATACTGTATTGATAACTTTGTCTACTGGATTTTTAATTTTGTTATATTTTGATTTTGGTTTTAGAAATTCGGTTCAGTACGGTTTGACCTGATTTTTTATTTTACTGATGAACAACCAATAATAGAGACACTATCTAATTGCTGATATTGATTGGGAACTAGTAAGAATTGTGGTAAAAAAAAAATTGAAAAATTCGTATTCATTACCAGAGTAAGAACCATTGATTTTAACTAAGGCAATACTGGGAGTACGTGATGTTAGGCATGTAAAAGGTTTATCTGTTGTTCTGAAAGTGTGAACATGTGACTTGCGTTTTAGTTACTCTTATAACTACTGTTATATTAAGAATCAGTCAGTTCGGACTCCAAACCTTTGACACTTAAAGGTGTTTTGTTATGACCAGTTTGAGTTGAAATTCTATTTTATGGAATTAGTGATTTCTTTGCCTTGGAAATATATAATAGCCCATTCAGAATTCTTGGACAAAGACATTCACTGAAATTTATTCGGAATTCAAAATTGATTCAACAAAGTAACTGTTGACACATCAGTAGGATGCTGACTAAAACAGACGTCATCGCTTTTTATTTTGAATTTCTTCGGGACTCGAACCCAGATTCATCTATGACCTTTTTACAAATAAGACTACTAGGTTTTAATTCTTGGATTAATTTTGGATTTGATTCATGAAAACAAAAGTTCTTTTTCTCATTTTTACCTTGGATTGCTACATAAATATTTTTTTTTAATTTTACAAAGCTTGTTGTCTTCTCTCGTTTCTTTTTACTATTTATAAAGCCTAACTACGTACATCTCTCTCTCTCTCTCTCTCTCTCTCTCTCTCTCTCTCTCTCTCTCTCTCTCTCTCTCTCTCTCTCTCTCTCTCTCTCTCTCTCTCGATGACAAATGATATATGATATGAAATAATGCTTTCAAAATCACAAGTACATGACTATATCCACGCCAAGTGCCCTTGAAGCGGTGGTTGCGGAATCAAATAGCAAACCTCGAACTCGGAAGTTCACTCAGCAAATTTGGGTCATGTAGATTGTAAATGGAATAGATGTCAACGTCTTTCTACTAATCCCTTGATAACATCAAACAGATATGGCCATAGAGCAAATGTGCACGTTAATATTACAGATTTTCAATTATATTAACTGAGGTATATTTAGTTCTTTAAAGATCACTGGTGTTACCCAAGAGCAAAAGAGATCCAGGAATAACTAAAACACAAACATCGTAAAACATACGTTGTCTATGTACATATGTGTGTGTGTGTATATATATATATATATATATATATATATATATATATATATATATATATATATATATATATATATATATAGAGAGAGAGAGAGAGAGAGAGAGAGAGAGATAGATAGATAGATAGATAGATAGATAGATAGATAGATAGATAGATAGATAGATAGATAGATAGATAGATAGATAGATAGATAGATAAAAATATTTGGGTGTATGACATTTATATTTAAAACTTTAATTCAGAGGCTAGCTGGTACTATAAAAAAGGATATATACCTTACGTGTAGAATCTCACTCATGTGTCACATGAAACTAGTCACGTGACATGCACCTTCATTGACTCGACAAAATGATGATTATTTAATATTAATTGATCAGTCAGATTTCGTTGATTTGATGAGCATAGAAAGACTAAACAAGCGTTAAGTTATATCACAGTTCATGCCATCTTTGCCAGAGATTAATAAATATCGATTTTTATTATAAATTGTTCCTTGGAAAAGCCAGAGTGGAAAACATTTAATAGAAACAGTCATTAAGTATCGGTTTAAGTGAATTTATTCAAGGACCTGAGCATTTAAATGATTCTATATCATGTAAAATTTTTAGTGTTATTCTATGCTTGAAGTTAGAACTGAGATTTTCAGTGGTGATGGCACGTTTGCACATGAAAACATTAGAACCTTCATTCTGAACACACACAGATTACATATATATATATATATATATATATATATATATATATATATATATATATATATATATAGATATATATATATATATATATATATATATATATATATATATATAGAGAGAGAGAGAGAGAGAGAGAGAGAGAGAGAGAGAGAGAGGGAGAGAGAGAGAGACAGACATACAGACAGAGACAGAGACAGACAGACAGATAGACAGACTGACAGACAGACAGACAGACAGACAAGACAAGACAAGACAGACAGACAGACAGACAGGTAGGTAGATAGATAGATAGATAGATAGATAGATAGATAGATAGATAGATAGATAGATAGATAGACAGACAGACAGACAGACAGGTAGATAGATAGATAGATAGATAGATAGATAGATAGATAGATAGATAGATAGATAGATAGATAGATAGATAGATAGATAGATAGATAGATAGATAGATAGACAGACAGACAGACAGGTAGATAGATAGATAGATAGATAGATAGATAGATAGATAGATAGATAGATAGATAGATAGATAGATAGATAGATAGATAGATAGATAGATAGATAGATAGATAGATAGATAGATAGATAGATAGATAGATAGATAGATTGATTGTTACGACTTCATTGTCTTTATGTATCACTAAAGAGAGAAAAACAACAGGTTTGTTGTTGTAATATTCAACTAATATTTTATTTCCCACTGACTGCAAAGTGAAACTGTTAAAATATCTTACAGTATTGTGAACGAGATCCCAAAAACTTCGAAAAGAGCTGCTATAATCCCAAATGTATAGAATTCCAAATGAATTTCAATTGTGATCCGAATGAACTCCAGGTTTGAATGGCCTCGAATGTGTCAATATTCTAAATGTCTTGATGTATCACAATGACATAATCCAAAATTTTCTTGAATGAATTCACAGTAATCCCAAGCTAATGTTATAGTCTAAGAGGCATAATGATTACTTTTTAATTCCAGGAAATGTTTTAAAAAATACTCTCAAATAAAAACTGAACATAACACTTCGTACGCTAAGGTAAGAATCAGGAATTCTGAAGTAAACAAATTTATATACCCTTTCACTTGACCAATCATCATTTTAAGAAATTAACCTGTCTTCTAACTGTCCAATCGCGGTTTCAGAACATGATACAAATGTACAGCGGAACCTTAGCCACTACGCAATTTGGCCTGGTACAAGCAAATCCACTATCTCAAAATGGTTACATACTAGTTTACTCTTTATTCTCTGTACAAATATGTAACCAAGAAAACCCATCTTTGGTCCTTTGAAATGTTTCGAGTGTACAGTTGCTCATCGAGTCTCAGCCAAAATAAAATATAGATTGCTTTTTTCAAAATTATGAATTATGAAATCTAAGTATGAATTTAATACATAGAATTTAATACTGGACAGCATCTTATGTGGCAACGTTGCTTCAATCGTCAGCAGTTTACATTGTTATATTTCTGTCCTTTTAATATGCATTATATGGATTTAGCAATTATTGACTGGGATGAGTTAAGCCGTGGCAAAATCTTCAAGCTACGTGCTATATTCTGATAATACCACGAGCTAAATACATGGCAAAATCTTGCCTTTTTAAACCATTTCCAGTATTCTTCTGTGAATTTTTGTTTCACATGAGAATCGATACAGCCTTAACCAAATGAAAGCACTAAAAGTATATTATTGTTTCTTTACTTCCGTATGGGTTATATGTCAGTGCTGGCTTGTTTCTTTCATTTAAACCTTGATTGGCTGATATGGATGAAAATGAAATTAATTGTTGTCCTCGCAGATATGTTTAAATCAGTGCCCATGACTATACATCAGTTTACCCCCCCCCAAAAAAAAGAAACAACGTGTCCAACATGAACTGCCCAGTCAATTCAATCCATGCTTTTTTAGTTACCTGTGTTCATTATAGCTTTTAGATCGACACTATAATTCTCAGGGTAATGATGAGGGGTGCATTAGACTTTCTAAATGAAAGCGTACCTTCTCTTAATTATAGCAAAAAAAATCTAATCTATTTTATACCCATTTGTTGAAAATAAAGACTATAAGACTATTTTGAGGTATAAAAGTAATATCCCTGCTTTAAAGAAGAGACAGACAGACAGACAGACAGACAGACAGACAGACAGACAGACAGACAGACAGACAGAGACAGACAGACAGAGACAGAGACAGACAGACAGACAGACGGGGGCGGGTGTTGTAATGGGTGAGATATAAATGCCACCGCCCGTGCGGAGAATGGCAGTGGGCTTTTCGCAGACTTTGCGGTATTTAGTATCTTTTTAGGGACATCCAAATGAGACGTTTGCCCAGAGCACCCTTTCATCCAGCGCAAAACTGGGACGGCCCTGAACACACACACACACACACACACACACATACACACACATGAAAAATTAAACCATTGGTCCCTCTTCTATCATTCTGTTTATACACGCAAATTATATTTTTGACGTTCAACTTTTTAATGTGAATTGTCAATCCATCTCTCACAAAGAGATGACTTTGGGAAATTTATTTTAGTAATTATTTAGGTGCTTTATGGCAATGTATTATTTATTAACATTTTGACATCGGATTCCTCATATTTATGACATCATTTTTTATTTATGACATCGTTTTTTATATTTGTGACATCGCTATTTATTGTGTTGGATACGTTATCCTTAAATCCTCCAAGGATTGGTTTAACATCCAGACAACTGTCAACGCTGCTGCAGATTTTCATAAAAATTCGTACCGACTACCTGAAAATGATTCAGTGATTCCCTGGAAATCCTATTGTATGCCAACTGCGTATGGGCGATGACTTGAATATTAATAAGTAATACTTAAGAAAACGATTGTGCTGTCTTATATTGTTCTCGTGTCGGTTGTGAGTGCATTGTTTTCTCATATATAATATTGTAATTCGGTGTTTCTTTTAAAGAGCTGAACACGAGTACTGTTTAAATCGGTAACAGTAATGAAGCCATATCCATCATTCATCTCTTTTTCTTATACTCTTTTCATATATGTATGACTTCAAGTTGATGCCAACGATGGAAATAATTGCCGAAGTCAATCAGATCTTTCAGACAAGGATTCAGTTTCATAAAAATAAAATATTTAAAGTCTTGATATTGGGGTAGTTGTTGAGTTGTATAACTCTCTATACTGTTGTCGTTAGCAGTCGCTAATATAGGTTATTTCGTTGTTTAAGATTACAAATCAAGCATCTCAGTTGTGAAATTGAGTGTTTAGGACCTTACATGAGTAACCAGGCATCTAATTTGTGACACTGGGTATTTAGGACCTTGCAGAGGTCCAAATGAAATTGAGTCTTCAGGACTTTACGTAGATCGTTGTGAATTTGTGTCTTTAAGATTTTAGAGATATCATTGTGTAACTGAGTCATTAGGACCATACAGACTCTTTTATAAAATAAATTAATATTTGAAATAACTTAGAAATCTTTAGAACGTTATGATCTCTAATGGAATCCAAAATATGTTATTTGAATGGTTAATGCTCAGGTGAAGTTTCTAGATCATTAACACTGTACAAAGCAAACACACAACATATGTCCACTTTGGTAAATAAGACACTTTATTTTGTACGACAAACATCCTAGTTATAGGATGTCTTCAAGTGTTACTTTCATGAACCTTATAAAAGTAATAATTAGGGTCTACTACAAATAATTAGGGATCAACATCAAGCATACATTAAAAGTATTAATAGAATAAAAGCACATACCACTAAATAAATGTAGAACGTGAAAAAGGACATTTAATCGGCTTTTTAAAACTGTTATTGGTACTTTATTTCTGATTGTTGAGTTCATAAAATTGTCTGACGAAGAAAAAGGAGAGAAGTGGTGGGGTTGGGTGCAAATATGTATGTAAGAAGATAGAAATCGATACGAATATTTGCATTTTACTTAAATGAAAGACTAAGTAGATACATAAAATGTATGGTTTTATTTTTATATAATCAAATCAATGTAAAGAATCTTTTTATACAGTTTATTTGGAAAAAGAAAACATAATAATACATGCAAAAATTAATAAATCCTACGGTGTCTGATCAAAGAAAATTTAATAAGTTCAACATGATCATTTTACAATACTTGCTTTCATCATATTCAATGTGTCTGTAACGAATTGATATTGTGGAAACTTTATTTTGTACCTTGCTCACGTCAAATCATGTAACTATTCTAATTTCACAGCAGGTACTCAAACGAATTTGGTTACAATTACTCTCAACTATTTCTATATTATTTTCAACCCAATCTTCCGATGCCTGATTAGTTCAAATATTACATTGACGCTGAGGTTAAAATGCATTGAAAATTTACAACTCTGTCTAGTCTTGAATTGAATTGACTCAAGTAAAGACATGACATACAAAAACGAGACAATGCATGCACTAATAACTCTCTCTCTCTCTCTCTCTCTCTCTCTCTCTCTCTCTCTCTCTCTCTCTCTCTCTCTCTCTCTCTCTCTCTCTCTCTCTCTCTCTCTCTCTCTCTCTCTCTCTGAGATTTGAAAACATACACTAATCTCTAGTATCACAGTATTTCAAATGCCGGAACAATTAATCAAATAACTCTCTTTCAATATCGAGTGTTATCCATATAATTAAACATCTACAAACAGTATCAAATAATTACCATAATCATCCATTAGCACTGGAATTAATTACACCAAAGGAAATGAAAAAGTCTCCCGTACACAGACCGTATTTCTCTCCTAAATCTTTTGTCACAGAATCCATAGATGACTGGATTGGCCATGTTGTTAATGAAAAATGACCAGATAAATGTATTAAACAGATACAGTCCTGCAGGTGACATCGTCTTAAGAAAGTCTTTCTTCATGAAAACAATAATCTTTAAAATTAAATGTGGCATGAAACTGCCGAAGAAGACCACCGTTATAACAAACATGATTAAAGTTATTCTCCTGGTTCTTGTGTCTTCTTTGCTCAATTTCTTCTTTTGTTTTTCTCCTGATGTGTTGTCGGATGTGCGAGAGTGTATTTCTCTGCTTTTTCTCCCGATTGTGAAAATCTTTTTTGGTATTTTCACAAGATCATTCGACTTAAATTTCAACTTCATGCTGGAATCCTTTGTCATTGAGTTGAGGTCCTTCTTCACATACATTTCAGCCTCTTTCTCAGCCTCTTCCTCAGTATCCTCTGAAGATGGCAGTGGAGTTACTGATGTATCGACAGAGTCTTTACTGCTTGGAATAATGGTCGATAAAGGCAGAGACTTTGAATTAGTTACTGTGCTTTTGAAAGTCTTGTGCTTTACAATCTGCACCCCGATCATGGAATACAAAACACAGAGGACTATGAAAGTTGCAAATACAATAAACATCAGGAGAAAGTTAAAATTGGCTTGATAATTGGTCTTCTTAAACCTTTCTTCAGTCCAGCATCGGACACCGGTAATATTGCCGACCCCTGTGTTCACCCTGCTAAAACCATACAATAGAGGGGCGGGCCATGAAATCGCTAATGCAACGGTCATTGCTATTCCGCAGGACACTTTTGCCATGGTGTCCGACATTTGCTTTCCCAGAGGAACACATATCTTACGATACCTATCGGTAGCAATTACAAGCAGCAGAAATACGGAACTGGCACACGTGAAATAGTTCACAAACCGCAGGATCTTGCACACAGCTGTTGCGTAAAACATTAAAGGATATCGAAGATCTACCAAAATAAAAGGCATTCCAATTGAACATGTGACCATATCAAGAACTCCGAGGCACAAAATGAAAATCCTGTGATTTGATGGTTTTGTTCTGAATGCGTAGATCAAAAGCACGTGCAAGTTGCCGACAAATCCAATAAGCATAAGAATGCCAACAAGCACAGACCCTCCCAAATGTGTTTTGGCAATGGCGTCGTTGATTTCTGTCAGAGTTAAACCTTCTCTAGTGTCAGACACCAAGGTCGTACCGTTGGTTGTGTTTTCATCAAAGGTTACAGAAATGGCTGTTACTATTGTAATCATTTTTCCTCAGTTGACAAAATTATAAATCGGTTCACAGTTTCTTCCACACTTTCTTTTTACTAAAACTCTCTGTCAATAAAATAATATTGTAATTATTTAAATCAGTTCAAACAAGTACTAATCCAAGTACATTCTAAAGAATTCCACCAAACATCGATATGATCATAAGCTCAATTCAATATTTCATTGCTGTATTCATTAAAGTAGTGACATGTTAGAGACGACCTTAATTAGACATATTTTGATACCCAAAAATATGACAAAGTACACGGTTCACTGTAGCCACAAAATGTTTTTCAGATATCTCTCTATCTCTCCCATTATATAGGACTGCTTGACCCAAACCATTGGTCAAGGATTATATATAGAAAATGACGTATTATGAAGTCTACAGAAGTGGTCAAAAGGTTATGCTGTCTGAAGGATGGTGTATATTTCGTCTAATTTACTCTTTACCAGGATGTAATACACAAAACAGAGAGAAAAACCAGTCAGAAAACAGTCGCTTTGATAGTCAGTTGTATAATTGTCAAAACAAATTAATAAACAATTTTCAGACCGATATGATTTATCAATAAAGAAAGACGGCATTACGTTTATTAGAGCATATGGCTTATTGGGTAGATTGCCAGACAACGGAACATCAGGTAAATAATTGCTAAATGAATGAGTACTGGTAATAAGAAAGTCGTCCCAATTTATATATATATTTTCTTCTTTTCATCGAGCGTTCAGTTTGTTCTGAATTAATTCTTCTCGTATAGATTTATATAATTTTAACATGATCAAACCGTAACTAATAATATAATTCTTACATTGGGTCTAATTTAAGGTCTAAACTGAGATTACTTAATTTTTAGAGACGTGTGCTATATGTTACCTGCTTTTTCTCGGATACTAATATTGCTCTGGATTTTTTTTTCTTCAGACATTTGCCATACAGGTATAATATGCAGGGCATGTTTTCTGTAGGTTTTCACAGATGCTAATGTGGGTAAGATTTCATTTTAGTAAAGAGAATGGTAGAATCTATTTCTGGACGCAACACCTATAGTAAATGCAATTTGTAACATAAGACCAAATACATGATACCTGAACCATTGAAAATAAGGAAAATGATACGCGAATGTAGGTCCGAATCACTAAATGGAACGTCCATGTCTCGAATCAAAATGGTCTTGAAGATCTTGGTGTGTGATAGAATGAGATTAATGTTCAATCGTTATTGTAAACTAGACTTTGACCTCTCAACCCTCATCCTGGTCATTATTGACCATCCTTTACTGGTCACAGATTCCTATTAATTGTTCACGGCATTATTATGTTAAGCCGGAATTTATGAGCGATAGGTCAAATGGTCATCTTATAGGGATAGAATAAGGATGTATAGAAGAAAAATATATCCATGACTAAATCGAAAAGAATACCTTTGTGTAATTTTTCCACACTTGAAAATACAGGTTTTCGGTAACACAAAACAAAATCTTTTTCTCTTGGCATAAAAAAGTATGCTTGAGTAATTGTGCTTTTATTGAGAGTTTATATGGTCACAAATTTAGTGCGAAATAAACTGCTGTAACAAGGATTGTAATTAGGGAGAGAATTTTAAATAATTTATAAATGAAATATTTTTTTAGTAAATAAATAAATCACTAAATAAATAAAAAAATACATAAATAAATAAATAAATATATTGGATACTTTTTTTTATTCAAGGACAACGCAAGGGTATTTGATCTTACTATAGATCGATAGTCTAAATTAAATATTGTCTATACCATTCCACAGCTTCCATCTACCTTTCTATAGAAATGATTTGAAGCTAGATTATGAATGTGCTGTTTAAAATTTTGGTTACGTTAATATTTTCTTAAGAGGCAAGATGTTGCAGGTGATATGACCTTTGATAAATGTCTTTGGATTTTTTATCTATGGACCTTATCCATTGCAATTTTTTTATAATTTATGAAAAATATGAACTTTTATATGATAATAGATGTTTTGACTGCATACATTTATTATTATTCTTTGTTAGACTAACTCTGTAAATGGTTTAAATCTTAATTTTAAAAAAGACTTGGGATCCAACATATTAGGTATTTCCTTACACAATTAAAAAGTCATTTCTTCATAAATCATTTAAATAGTATGTAGAATAGTATATATCTATTGTTTAAAGTCATTATGCGTGCCTTTATGTCTGAAGTTCACTCTAAACATTCAAGTCTTATTGTCCTGATAAAAATATTTGCCATCAGGTGATCGTCATAAATATGGGGTGGTGTGGTGGTGTTTATAATTTTTAAAGTAGCTTTAACAATTTTCCACTCATATCGCTACAATGCATGATGTGTGGCAGTTTCTAGTGATGTCTAGCACTGAAGCATCCTGTTGTCTCATTTATTAATTTAAAGATATGCTGTGCTTTTGCAACTATTATTGATAAATAATTAAAGATACGGATATATGTTTAAATTAGGTGTTTTTGGCTTGCTCTATGATTGAAATTGATGTGTTTGTGCGTGTGTGTGTGTGATTTGGATTTTTAAGATAGCTTTAATGTTTCAGTCATATCGCTTTGCATTAGGAAATCTAAAAACATAATACAATTTTCTCTTAGCAAGTTTACCTTGGACCAGTGTGTTGAAACAATAATTGATATATTATTTTCTTTGCCATGAACTTATGACGAGGTTGGCGCGCGCGTGCGTGTGTGTATGTATGTGTGTGTGATTTGAAAATGTAGCGTAGTTTTAACAGTTTTAGTCATGTCGCTTCGATGTCTGCAATGTGGCATTTGATAGTGAGGTCTAACACTGGGAAATAATGCCGCAACATGTAGCATGCTGTGCCACCTGTCACATTATCCTGACATCAGGCCGAGGGGAGGAGGGAGAAGTGTGTGAAGTTAATTATGCAGTCAAAATCTATTAAGAATGTAAACACTCGTCGGATTGAAAGCCTATGTTTTGCGCATCGAAAATATAGTTCACATGTGATGAACTTGTATACCATATATGTAAAGATTAAATGCTAAAAATATTTACAAACATTTTTGTACCAGAACAGTACTGTACCTTCTGACGTCTAATGAGAAAAAAAAATCTGCTTGCGTCTGTTAAGGTAATTACAAAGAGAGCATCCTTCAAATGAAAACAAAAATTGATTGAATCTGTTAAAGTAAGTACAAAGACATCCTCCTTCTAATGAAAACAAAAATGTGATTTAATAAATTGTAAACATTTCACTTGATAAATGTCATCATAATATCAAGTTGTCACATTTACAGCCAAATTATTAAGATTTTTGTTTCAATGGTGTCTAAATCTGACAGAATTTCCATATTTTTAAGTTCTTCAATGGTGTTATTTTTCTTTTTTATTTATTTATTCTCCTTTGTATCAGAAAAAAATAAAGAAATGTTGAAAATTAACTAGAGCTTCGCATTTCCAGATGTTTCACAATAAAACGTAAGGTACGTAACTATATCGCAAACCAAAGATAATAATGCACTTTAGCCGTCGATACAGAATTGTAGAGAATATGAATATCACTTTGGCATTTCCAATATCATGAAATTTGAAAGAAGGGTCAGGATATTTTATAATTTTAAATCTATTTTTCCCTGTCTTGATTTTATAAATTACATTTGTCATCAAGTAACAGATTTTGTATTCATAATTCATCATGTCTAATGCCGGCTGAGGGGGCGGGGCTGTAATTTATCTTTGTTACTGTTATATAAAAACTGACTCTTGACAATTCCGGATGCAACAATTATCCTGACCCTCTCCTTCTATCTAAATTACTCCAGGTGGTACAGCATTAATAAATAAATTAATAAACTGAATCAATAAAATTTTCTCAAATCCAAAATTGCAGCAAATTATAATTAACAATTATGTAAATACATCTTTTCTGGAAATATTCCAGAAATTGTTCTTATCTTTCCTACGCTAACGAAGATATTCTTTATTATAATCTTAATTTCTTAGTTTCAATCATTCCGTATTATGTGTTGTTCATATTAAATGAATTTTTACTGCTCGATGCATTCATATAGAGAGAGATGCAATTCTGGATTGCATGTTAGCGTGCATTAGCGAAAGAGATTGCAAAATAAAGCAATGTCTATACCTCCGGTTTAGATCCATTCGTATACCGTCGTTTGAGAGTCTTTATATCCATGTTTTGCATTGAAAAGTATGAAATTTCAAATACATTATATTTATCAATACATGAAAGTCGTACAAATCAACGTTTAGGCTATCTGATGAAGTACTGGGAATTTTGAAATGACGCGACCATTTCAGTGTAGAATCATGATTAAGATGTTGCTTGTTGCTTGAGTTAATCGCAACGTTACTTAAAAGAGTTTAATTCTCTTATTTGTTGTTTTTTTTTTCGTATGGGTTTTTGTATAGTTGCCACTGCTTCTTAGATATTTTTGCTACATTATGATTCGTTTAAACATGTGTAATTATTGAAAAATGGAGTATAGGTACAAGGTTTCGCAGCTTTAAATAAGCTTTTTCCACTTCATTATAAAAGAAAGTGTGATGGACGTTAAATATTTCGATACATTCTTTTGTAAGCCTAAGTGATTCAGGATGAAAAATGAGGGCGTTATTTAGAAATAGTAATCTCTCAGAATCGGACAAAGTACTTAGACTTGAATAAAAATAATACAAAATAAAGAACAGTATTAAACTCCTATTAAGACAGACACCGTTCTCCCTTCTTCAGATTTTAGATTCTATAATTTAAGAGAGCCTTCAGCCGAAAAACCTTCCCCTAATACATCACCCTATTTTAAAAAAGCTAATTTATGTAGTGTATCATTTCAACATTTTGGCGCTCAATTTGTATGCATGACGTGACCAATCGTCAGTTCCTTAAGCATCATTTGATGAAAAAATAGTGAGCTATCATCACCAAAGAGTCTGGATACGCTGAGGAAATCGTCACCTATATAGTTAAAATACACAACAAAAAACATGGACCTAGAACTAATCCTTGTGGTTTGCCAACTACAAAATGTGCCTTCATGATTCCGAAGTATTTACAAAATCTGTTTAATGTCTAGCAGATATGTAGTTAGAAAACAAATCAATGAAGACCTTATTGCCAAAGACAATCAAATGCATTAGACACATCACGAACGACCACACACCTCATTCTTGTCATCGAACGCTGTACATTTAGCTATGTACATATATACGAGCTGAAATGTTGTAGAATTGTGGGAGAATATACCATTCTTAATGAGATCCTCATCAATATTAATGTATCGCGAAAACGAGGCTAAGCTAGGCAGCTTTCTCTTCAGTTGTCCATGTAAATATTGATGGAATGGCATTAAGTTTTAAGCAACGTCTGTTGGGTGTCCTTCTATAATCATGTTTCATAAAGTGTCTAGAACAAACAACTGTATCTGTGACAATCAAAGAAAGGAAAAATTAAACCATGAGTTAATTTCAATAATTAACTGTCAAAAAACCCAAACAATTATTTCAGCACAGTCACGACTTAAAAGATCATTTGAGCTTAAGCTACTGTAATCATTACCATAATTTTCCCAACACAACTCAATAGTCAAATTTGCCCATAATTTCATCTATGACAGTAACATAAACAAAACAGGTTATTGACAGCCCAGTATGTAACAAAATTCCATTCTCTCATTACTGGAGCCGTGCCACTGTAATTTACAATTTTGACTCTCCTAGTCTTATCTCATTTCGCTCTGAATTCCTTCTCTATTTCTTGTTTCATAGCCGAAGAAAAACGATTGTAAATTTGTTGTAGAATATCTGAAAGGTATTCTCAGCATATGGTAATTGTTGTTTTACTTTGTCTTATCAAGGATCTAATCTCTAGTTATATTTCCTGACATCATTGCAAGAAATTCATGTCTCGGAAAAATTCCTCAGTATGACATAACTATTAACTTCTAAAACAATTTGTTGGATTGCGAGCCTTGAAATTTTCCAAGTAATTGTATTAAGTTTATAGATTCATTGAAATGCAATCAGGAATTCGACGATAGATATCGAAGTGACTGTAAGGAAACAATTGTTTCCGTGGTTTCTTTGATCCTCTATTATATCGATATGAACGAACGATAATATTTTAGTTCGTTGTAAACCAGGTAATTTAAAATTTCTTAATAATTCAGATCCAAATGCTGCTTAGGAAACTGTAGCCTCTGAAAAATATAAACGCAATGTTCTGTGTATTTCTGCAGCCTTTCTCTGATTTCATTTTTGCGATTGCCACTGTAGACTGCCTTTCAGACGACTGCAGATCATGAGCGTGCGCACGCGTGTGTGATCTGGAATGTTAACGTAGTTTACCAATTTTTCAATCATATCTCTACCATGTTTGAGGTATGTTCGCATATTGTGATTTCAAGCTCTGGTGTTTCATGCCGGAGACATGTAGTATCATGTTCCACCCATTCACATTATCATGACACCTCACTGCAAGCCCTAACACTAACCTGTTAATGCTGAGTGCCTGGCAAGGCAGCTGCTAGTATCATTCTTTCTCTATGCATGACTCAGCCTGGGTTACAACCAGCAGCAGGGAGGGTGGACCCTACAAAATTTTTGCTTGTGAAATTAACCTGAAATAAGGGTTCCTACAGAGGCTGAAAAAAGGGTCAATAACCCTAAACCAAAATATCTAACTTTTATATTACCGTACGGACGGTTATAAACCACATGAGGTTAGCTCAGTTTTGTTATACTATTATTGACTTTTTTACCCTGATTTTATTGAACTATTTTTTACGTTAAAAACTCGAGCAAAAATTTTGTAGAGGTTCACCCTCCCTGCTGCTTCTGACTTTGTCACCTGACTGTCAGGATATTAATATCGGGACTTTTAACAATAGATTTTGGTTTTTAAACAGATATACAGTTCATTAACAGATAATCAAGGGGAACTAGCCAAATATTTTATCTAGACCAATCTAGGATCGTATATATAAATTAATATATAACGTCTCCCCGCGCAGGTCCACAATATTACCATCTTGATTTGTGAGTTTGAAATTCATTCTTGACAATAATGGATTATGTACACGCAGGTAAACTTGATTTATTGGCTCAGATACAATCAGCCAGCCCGGAGGGGATTGGATACTAGATGAATATAATATATATCCCTGCTGAGCCTGATTAGACTTAGAGAGGTCAAAATGGTAGCTATTATCAATTATATCGCAAACTAGATTCAGTGCGATGGTGGATGTTATATTAACAATATTAGGTGAGAAATGACGACCTGTTCCATATGGATCATTATTATATTTGAGAATTGCTGAGGGTGGAATTAATTTTTTCCAGGAATTACATATTCTTTTAAAGTGTTCATCAATAAGATCACTAACTGATTTTTTTAGCTCTTCGGAGTCAAATCCGGGTATTATAAATGTTGGTATCTGTTTTTCTGTGATTCCGTAATATTTCATAAATACTGTCTTAAATAATCGCTTATGACTTACACGTTGGATTTGGTCATCTTCATTAACTATATAAGAGCTAGAAGATCTATCTGCCGGCACATTTATTATTTTCTCTCTGTCAACAATAGCCTTATTTACGAATTCTAAGTCTGCTACAACTTGATTTAGATGTTGTATTGTTTCAATTATTTTATT
Source organism: Potamilus streckersoni (assembly GCA_016746295.1). Taxonomy (NCBI): domain Eukaryota; kingdom Metazoa; phylum Mollusca; class Bivalvia; order Unionida; family Unionidae; genus Potamilus; species Potamilus streckersoni. Next base: position 1,563,575 of record JAEAOA010002074.1, read on the forward strand.
TCTTAAATCATCGTTATAAAATGTATTGATACTGGAAAGTAAATTTTTAAGATTATTAAACATGTGTTCGTGTTCAGATTTAATCGGACTTGATAATGAGTTAATTTGCTCAACATCAAGTGTCGATATTCTTGCTAAACCACTTCTACTTTGAATGAAACTTATAAAATAATTATATGCATTATAATTACGATACGTGAGTGTAGTGTTCTCTATAAATGGAACTTTGTTTCTATATTCTGGAAGTTGTATAAATTTCTTAACATCTATATTGAAGTCGGATCTCTGTGATTCTGGTGGAACTTGATAATCTGGCGCGACTTCAGGCCAACCTAGTACTGATCTAATCGAACTCTGATAAATATCTACAGCATAATCAGGAGAATTTATTTAAATCACTGACGATAATGTTGGTTCGTAAACAGTAATTGCTATTTTAGACTCTTTCCCGGTTAAAGACTTAATTTTGTGCTGAAATTCCTCATTAATCTGTTCTAACTGATAACTGCCAGTTGGAATACTAACAACTTGCCAATCGGGAGTTCCATCAGATTTATTTTTATTTGCAAATACTAATGAATTATTTGGTTGTTGTCCACCAAATGGTTTTGATCTGATATTAGGCCAGCTATAATAAACACGTAACTGAGCTAATGCTATCTCTTTTACTGGAATTGCAGTTGGAAAGATAACGCTAAATTCAGGATTGGTCGAACTTATTGATATCATAGTAGTTTTTGAAGGAGTTGTATTAGCGACGATCTGCTGTAATAACTCTCTCGACTCAGTTGCTGACATTATTGTTATTATTATTGTTTAATTCTCCATTTATTTTGTCAGCAGAATCACTAACAATTTTGAATGCTTCATCGTAGGTTTTAATTATCGCTACGAACTCCTCATCAGATATTTTACCATCACTGAGATACGTGGAAATATATCCAGATAGTTTAGAGTATGTTGTTTTTGCTGTGTGTAATTTTATCATATACTCGCGCAATTTATCATTCGTACATGTAGTTATCTTTTTAGCAATAATATTAAAAATACCTGCTATAGTCGTTGAAGTTGAATCAATAATTGTTATAATTGCTGGAGCTGTCATCGTTAATGTTGATAATATTAATCCGGATCCAGCAACAATAGCAGAAACTGAATACACAATTATATCAATAACGACCATACGTCTACGATATTTTTTTATTTTTATTGTATAATGGTCGATGATATTTTTTAGTTTGGTCAGGCATTCACGTGCTTGATTATATCTGTGACGTTGAAGGTCGATAGTTATTTGATCCATTATACTATGATGTTAAGTAGTTAACTGAGTTGTAGTTAATTGAGTTACAAATTCCAAATACCACCAGTAACCAAATGAGACCGAATGTTTATCAGACGATTCCAGCGTAAATGTTATCTCGGAATCTTTATCTAATTTTACGGATATAATTCTAGAAATATTACCAGTTGATGGAGAGTTAGTGTATATTATAAAATTTACACCGCTAAGTACGGAAATCCTATATATACCAGCGATTTTTGCTGTATATTTAATGGTTTTATTTTCTGGCGTCCATGTACCAGACCCAGAAGCAACAGTATACACAATATTTTTAATGTGATCGTGAGGAAATTTAATCAGATCTATTTTTTTAATAATATCAGGAATTCCTACAATAATATCATTAAGTTTTGTATTAATGTCAGTAAGTTTTATATTAACATTTGGTGGCTTTCCAAAAAAATTGTCACTAATTTTGTTTATGTTTTCGCGAAAACCGGTAAATTCAGTTTTGAGATCATCGACGTATTCTTTTGTTGTAGCATCATTTTCTGCATTTGGATTTCGAAGATCTGTAATTTTATTTTTGTTCATATTAACATCTCCATTAAATTCACCACCAGTTTTTTTAACAAAATCATTAAATGATTTACCGGAATCCTGTATTTTACCCTGATCAATAAAAGTTACGATATTATTATCAACTGCAATATGAATTCGTGTAAGTACGTCTGGTAGTCGTATATTGCTTGTCTTTAATCGTCCATGTTTGTCTTGAAAAATAACCACTTCATTTTCATCCACATTTGTAATATTTAATAAATTATCAATCTCATTTCTAAGTTGATCAAGGGTTGCATATTTAGATAAATCACCTTGTTGTTGAGTTTTACCACGAGCAGATCTTCCATAAATATCTACCATTATATTTACTGATGTCTATTTAAATGTGACAACATGGTATATTCATACACGACTTTATGAGGTGGTTTTCTTGGCGATACCATAGATATAGCATCAAGTACACTAAGTACTTCTCGACCACATATTGGTGGATCAGTTAATGTTTGTGTAGGTAATGTTGGATACCAGATTGGTGTAGTATTATTACTGACATAATGAATAAATTCTTTTGGTGGCGCTAATCCATATGAATCAAAATTGATAATTCCATGTGGATCGATTGCATACGCTACCCAATTGGTACCTTGTCCAGAGTTTTTATCGAGATTTATAATACCTGTTTCAGTATTGTTTGGTTGTTTTGGTAATTGATTGCGCATGAAAACACCTCTCAAGTTTTTTATTTTTAATTTTTTAACAGCATCGAGTAAATCAAAATTAGACATAGGCGAGATTAGTAAACTGTCCCTGGAAGTCTTAGGCCTTTTCCGTACCACGAAGGTGGGGTCCCTGGTAATCTGAGACCTTTTCCCTTTTTTTAGATGTTCGTTTTATTCCCTGTCCGGTCGCTTTCTTTAATGCCATTTCAGCGGCTGTTCCAACGGCGCCTAATGCAGCTGCTTTTGCAACAGCTGGGGCTGCAGCGGCTATTAATGCTGGTATAGCTGCGAGAAGGGGAAATATACCACCAGTTTTAAAAGTATCCTTAATAGCTGCCGCAGAAAGATCAAATTTGACACCTTTATTTGATTTTTTTGCTTTATTAAAATTTTTGAATTGACGATCAGTTAACGATAATTTATTTGAACCACTCATGTGTTCCTTTTTTAATGATATTGTTATTCCACAGTTATTATTTGATGCTGATTGCAGTCTTTTGACCTGGCCAGGAGTCAGGGTAACATTAACGTGATTATATGACATTTATAATAATGATAAATGATCTAATTACACATTATATATTTTCTACTGGAGCATCAACGACTCTCATTCGTCCACCAACACCTTCTATGAGCATTAATTTATCGCTAAGTATAACAGCAATTGCTCTATAATTATCAATAACTCCTCTAATAACACTAGCTCGAAAATGTATATCGACTACTGATTGTCTGGTCAAATCTAAATGTTCGAGCGAAAAGTAATAAATAGGATATAAACTTGTAAAATCTAATTGTGATATTTGTAATCCAGCATCAACATTTTGATCACGGCCCATGAACGAGATAAGACGATGATATGCACGTGCTACATGATTTTGATCAAAATTAAGTAATATATCCTCGGATGGTTCTTGATGTCCATTCATTCTTAACGAAATCTCAGAAACACCGAGTTTATCAAATATCATGATACTACGCGTTTGGTCATTTACTCGTGCAGCATTTTGTAATACAATAAATATGTGTCTTGGTGCAGAAACACCTTGCTGAGAGGCTATCTGCCATGTAAATAAACCGTAAATATTACTCTGGATAGCATCTGTAGTCATTGTCAGCCATGATAGCATTGATTTACCCCCTTGACGCATAAAAAATAATAATCGTTGTTCTTCAGATATTGATGGGGTCATTACTGACATCCAGAGACTAAGTTTTGTAAGAAGTACCATACCAGCATCACCAGCGGCTCTCCATATTGCATCATCATCTGCAGCCTTTCATACTAGTACAACTGTATGTTTGGCTCCGAAAATGACTTTTCTGACATTTCTACAAAATCCAAAAATATGTGATAGTGGAATTGCACATGAAAATATTCTTCTATTTCCTTTTAACATCGCTCGACGTGTTGTAAATCCTAAGTTGAAATTTGCATTCATCGATAATACTGCAGGGATAGTGTTGTTCCCGGTGGCATTTCTCACATTACCAATAGTTACGTTTCTATTTTCTGGAGAATCAGTTGTATCTTTTGCAAACATCATTGATGGACCAGCTAATCTTGAATAATCGTCACTGTATCTTGCAAGAACAAGTATGGTTGTAGCTACGTCAGCATCTTTTTGAATTGATTCAATATTTTTTCCGTCAATCATGTACGTAGCGCTATCAAACAACGCCATCATACCATTATTAACAAAACCAACACTAATTTCGGCTGCATATTCAGTATTATCGGTTTTTAATATTTCACCTTCGACCTCAATAAAAGCTTCTGAGGGCAGAAAATATCTACTTGTATCATGAACCTGAAGTTCAATTCTTCCTCGTTGATTTGGAATTCGTGCTTCATAAGAATAATACTGATAATCGTGTATAGACTCATCTTTGAGAACTGGTGCGTCCATGTCAAACGCGGGGTCACTCATACGCTTGAACATATTTATTATAATTATTATCGTCTAAAACGAAGACACTTTGGGAAGTGAGACCACTTCCTGCTATCAGACTAGCACTTATGTTTTTCTCTTTTTCTGATAAAGGTATATGAGCCATAGATGGCATCGCCATTGCTGTTAGTTTCTGATTAGCGGCTTGATTTATTTTTTTACTTACACTTGCGGGCATCACTTCAGTACTGGTTAACTTCACCGACTGAGGTTTGGCTTGAGGTCTACGTATTAATTGCGCTAGCCTATTTTTAATCGCTGAGAATGCTTTACTGGCAAAGTTACCAGCAACACCTATACCCTTTTCACGAACAACATCAATAGCTTTCATACCCAACTGCTTTGCAATTGGTATTGCTTTTGGGGCTAGTCTTCTAAACAAACCCTGAACAATATCTCCTATCCCATCTCCTTAGGTTGCCCTGTAAATCGGTTTTCGAGAATTAATTGCCCTGACCATGGTTGGTCCACGTTGAGCATTGTGCATTATCATTTTATTATTAATTAACTTTATCACTAATTGCATCTAATCTCTGTGACTTACTGCGTTTTAGTCGCTGTGACTTAGTCACTGTAATAGTCATCGGCAATTTTATTAATAAGTGATCGATACACATCAATATCCATAATACCGCCACTAAATAATCTTTTACAAATATCTGCTGCTTCGTTAATGATTTCTAGGGAATTATTACCAGCTCGTTTTCCTCCAATCAGAATTTCTAGTCGTTCAACATCAGCAAGGACGTTGTTAGGACACTGAGTAATAAGACCTTTTCCGAAAGAGGTATCCGACCCCGGCCCTTCTTCACTTTTTATTTGGGTTGGTTGTGGTAGTGGTTTTCATAATATAGGCAATTGTTCTGGAAGTGATGATTGTTGTGGTAGTGGTAACAATACTGGTGATCGTGGTAATTGATGTGGTGGTGTTTTTTGTTTCTTTGGTGGTTTTGGAGTTTGTGGTAACTGATGTTGTGGCGTTTGTTGTTGCTTTGGTTGGTTTTGTATAAAATTGATATATATATACTGTATATAATTAAGATCACTATTTCTAACCCGACTAACATTATAGTGTATACGAAATATCCATTTGTTCCAAGTATCACGACTTACAAATTTATCGGCATATTCAGGATTTAAAAACTTTTTTCTATCACTAAAACTTTCCACAGCAAACGCAGCTAAATCCTCTACATTTTTAACGCTTTTTATATCAGAAATAGCATCTACGCCAAATTTATAACCTATGTTAGATAGATCACCTATTTCAACACGAGCTTGGTCTGCATCTTGAGGCATTTCTAGGACTGACATTGCATCAGCTATTTCTGCTGGAAGTTTTTCGAGAATTTCTTTTTGTCTTCTTAGTTCTTTTTGCTATTTTCTGAATTGCTTTAGCTGTTTGATCTAACACAGGTTGAATAGCTTTAGTGGTATCTGTTAACGGTTTAAATAACTGTTTTGTATCCTCTGCAAATTCAACTTGACTTTCCTGACGTTGTTGCAATTGTTGTTTGACAGTATCAAGGATAGGTAAATATTTTTCAATAGCCTCTAAACGCTGGCGAGCAATTTTTGTTGAGTGAGGTTCATTAATACTCATTATTTATTATATATATATATATATTTTTTTTTATATATATATATATATATATATATATATATATATATATATATATATATATATACATTGTCTGATTTTATATTTTATATTTTTATATTTCTGATAAATATATTCATTATTATTTTTAATTATATATATATATATGTTTTGTCTGATTTTTATATTTTATATTTTTATATTTCTGATAGATATATCATTATTTTTTTAATTATATATATATATATATATATATATATATATATATATATATATATATATATATATATTGTCTCATTTTTATATTTTATTTTTTTATATTTCTGATAAATATATTCATTATTATTTTAATTATATATATTGTCTTATTTTTATATTTTATATTTTAATATTTCTGATAAATATATTCATTATTTATTATATATATATATATATATATATATATATATATATATATATATATATATATATATATATATATATATATATATATATATATATATATTTGACTGATTTTTGTCAGAAATAATCAGTGGCGATCCTAGCGATTACCCTTCCTTGGAACCCCTGATACCCTGTGTGTCTTTTATGAAGTCCTAACATGTTTGTCTCTCTTATGACATATTATGCGGCACTTCGTAATACTGTTTCTTTTGGCTAGCATTCCTTTCTGGAATGTGTTATTTTGGGGGTTCTTCATGGGGCAGAGAGCTCAAGGCATGCTACTGATTATTTTAGGGGCGGGGCTATTCTTATAGACATATCCCCCGGTGAATTTCTAATTGACGATATAAAACCTCTGTGAAAACCCTGTGGGTACACAAAAATGTACTCACGTGGCTGACACAGTGAGATATTTATCGAAACCTGAGGCGCGCCCCGCCCCCAATTATATTTATAAAAGGCATCCCTGGGACCAAATCCATTTCGGCGAAATCTGGAATCGAACCACATATGTATCGATTTAGAGTCCAACGATCTACCTCTACACCATGCTGCGTTCAATGAATATAACAGTTTTAATTATTACTATATTATGTAATGGTTTTACAAATATAATTTTATTAAAATAGTTAGCCATTTATATGTATGAATCTTACTAAAATATATAAATAAAATTACAAGCATTTATAAATTTATGTGTATGAATCTTACTAAAATATATAAATAAAATTGCAAACATAAAAATGGGAAAATAACCCATACCGGAAATCGATTAACGCGTTTAAATAACCCATATCTGTATACATTGAGAGAGTGTAATTCATTAAATTGAAGTACTGTTTGTTCAGTCTGCAGCTAAAATACATCAGCCGGATATATGAATTATGGATCGATAAACACAAGTAAGTCTTGGTTTGTTTATAAAGGTAACTGTTTAGACCTGTCTGCTTCAAGCTATTTAATTCAACAGACGAATGCAGCACGCTTTGCTGTAGATTAAGATATCGGTCTTAAGTTACCACACTATACAAAAAGGAAACAATTACGTCTGTATACATAGGTAATATTACGTCATCCAAGGTCAATAGGTATATAAACAACCGGCAAAGGAACTAACCTTTGTTTGGTTTCTAAACAGACAGACAAATAAACACTTAGAAAATCTACAGTTTTCTGAAACATTTACAGATTTTAATATAAATAATAATTTATTTTAATTTTTGTTTGTTAGCGTAATAATATTAATATTTTATTTTGTTTTTGGGCCTAATTTCAGATTTTTTATAAATAATTCATGTGAATCCTAGAAAATCTACAAATTTTAGAAAGAATATGACTTTTATCATCTTTAGTTAAAAGTCAATTTAATACTTTTTTTTTAAACAAATATATATATATATATATATATATATATATATATATATATATATATATATATATATATATATATATATATATATATATATATATATATATATAATGAAAACATTAATGATATTATTTCTGATATTAAAAAATTAAAACATAAAGGAATTCAGATATCTAATAATCTTGACTCTGAAAAATTTTTGTATGAGTTTGAATTGTTGCAGCAAAAAAAATTTAAAATAAATTCACATTACCATCTGATTATAGGTTTATCAAATCCATTTATAATTCTATGTTAGAAACTTTAGCTGTCGTGGATGCAAAACACATAAAGCTATTCATGCCTCTTGCACGCTCAATCGAAAAGATCAAAAATGCACTATCTCACGAATACGAAATTAAAAAACCCACAGATGGCCGAATCATGCAACTGAGAAAGCTTATGCCATTTGATTCTGCGATAAATGACATCAAAGGTGAAGACGGTAATAGTCTGGAAATATAATTGTAGCTAAGCAGGACTCTTGGCAAGATTGATAGTCAAATTTTATATAAAAAATGATATTTTTCTGAGTAAGGGTACACAATTATACATATTCAAATATAATCCTTTGGTCATAATTTATTGAATATGCAGACTTGTATATATGATCAGCCACACGTTTTATTGAAGGCGCGCAAATACCAAAATATCTGGCAGCTGTATACATAAAATTAAAAGCTATTTTTTACCAGTATCTGTGTTGGTAGAAATAACTGTCTTAGGAGTCTTAGGATAAATACCAGTATTTCCAACCTTACAATTTTGGCTTTGTGTAATTGATTATAAGTTATGTAATTTTTTATTTTGGGGATTTCCATCTAAATGATGTACATAAAGTACATCTTTAACAATCCCAAAATAATATTCGAATATAAATTTATGACAACAATACCCTTTTCTTCCACCAATACTAAATATAAAATAACCAACATTATTAAGATCACCGAGTGGTTTCTTCAGTCTACAATGTCTAATAACACCATCTCTAGATGCCTCGTAATTCGTATATATTGGATGTCTCACAAATTCTTTTTGTTCCATTTTATATAATATTTATTTGTTTAGATCATTATATTTTAAATCTGGTTAGATAAACATTTTCTGTCTTTATAGATTTACCTGTCGATGTATCTTGTTTTTGTCATAATATCGTTTAAGTTCCCTATAGTTTTTACGGCCACAATTTTCACATAATTGCGTTTTTCTTCTAACTCCAATACCACATTGAATACATGGTTTTGGTCCAGTACTTTCATGTCTGATACTCTGCATATGGTAACCGCAGTATTTGTTTACGCATGATTTATTACGATAAGAAATATGTCCAATTTGTAACCAAACACATCTATTTTCTGTTTGAATCATTTTATATATACTAAATTTCAATTTGAATATTTGTCTTAATTATAATAATGAAAGAATTATCAACAATTGAACCATCTGCTACTAGATTTGATCTTGACAGACTATTAGGATATAAATTTAGTGTTTCGATGAAAGATCTAGCTTCAATAAATGTATATATAACTAAACGTATCCGTGAGGCCAAAATGGAATTTCGAGAAGATGGTGCTGTGCATGTTGGTCAACTTTTAGAGTTGGAAAAGTTATTAATGTGATGAACGACAAACGAGCAGAAGTAATTATTAACCACCTTGATAATCAAAAATATCTTATTTTAATAAAATCTATTGTGAATACAGACGATAATATTTGGATATTTCGTGACAAGAGAACTCCTATACATATACAGTCTGGAAATAATAAAATGATATTATTAAGTAACAAATCCAAACCTGGAATGCTGACTGATATTGATAGACCGTATTTTGAGCGAGGGTATCCAGGTACTGCTGTGGTATATGGATTGTTTTTACTGAATGATAAACCTAATATTGAAGATCTCAAACCGATGAAACTGTCAGAATTAAAAATAAATTGCGTGGCTGAACGCATTACTGAACATTTTACAAATGCGATGCGTGGTAATGGCTTAACAGATTTAAGACGCAAAAAAATATGTGAATGGGGGGGAGGCCGTTAAAAATTCGGGTGCATTTATTAAGGATGTTGCTAAGCTAGAAAAGTTATTAAGATTTCCAATAACAGTAAAAACACTAACAGGAGAGATATTATACAAACCAAAATATATAAGAAATAGAAACCCTATAACGATTATTATTCATAATGCACATGCATGGACTGCTGCAGTAACTATATTTCCACGAGACAGAATGATTAAATTTTATAATGGTAATATATTTGATTTTATTAAAAATATCGGTAAAAATGATCATCTATCTATTTAGTTATTTCAGAGTTCTGAACACGATTGTCATGATCAATTTGTACGACCGAATGGTGATATTTATCGTACAGAATTTGTTTATGAAGAAATGAGAAATCTTGCACTAAAATATGCTTCTGACGAGGTCAAAGTTAGACAACTACTGAATAATTGATTTACCGTACCAGCGGTAGCGGTCCATTTCGCTCAGGAAAAAAATTCATGGAAACCTACAAGATCAGAATTTACTGAGGATATACAAAAAAGTTGCATAGAATATGGGCACGGTGGATTATGGAATACTAAATACGAGTATGATGATGTTATATCAGTCGATATGGCTGCATGTTACCCTGGGAGTTTTCTTGGATATGGTGAGTGTTCTAAATATTTTAACAGATACCTAAATATTTTAACAGATACGGACACCCCACACATGACACGACTAGAGTTTCAATAAATGGACCCTTTCCAGATTTTGACATAACAGGATTTGCATATGTAGAATCATTTGAGTTCGTAAAAAATCTCCATCCTATTACCTATGTTTGGTTTGGTAAACACCTTTCAGAAAAATGTTGGGCTCCAATAGTATTATTAAGATATATCCTTGATGTTGGAATATTAATATCGTTAAAAGTTAATGAAGCAATTATATCCTATAATACACAAAAGCAAGTTTGGTTACCAGAACCTGATAGATTTAATATCGATGATGCCAGGAAAGAATTTCCTGATCTTGCCTAAGATGACATTATTACAATTACTAATAATATACGTAAATGTAGAGATGAACATGATGAGAAGCGTGCAAATGATCTTGCTAGAAAGATAATTGGTAAATTTACTCAGGGTAGTTCATACGGTCATAAACGACAATGTACAATATTGATTATGGCCGATACTGAGTTGGATTTTATAATTAATGATACAACGAAGAAAAACACATTTATAAGCCGAAGTAATGCTTATTTATTGGATGGGACCAAACTAGGTACTATTGTTAGCTATATTGAGGGCGATTCACCTCAGTTTACTCATTTAAGATCTTCGATGCTAGCTTATGTTTCTATAAATCTACTGTCTATGATAAATAGATTTCCTCGTCACGCTGTTAGAGTTGCTATGGATTCATGTTATATACATAAACAATATAAGGATTTATTAAATCCGCTACTTGGTAATGGTGAGTGGGGAACATGGAGGATAAAGCAAGAAAATATACTAAGTTGTTCTGAATTTTCTGACGGTGAAATTAAGGAAATATATTACAGAAATAATAATCAAATATTAGAATCATTTGCACCATATGTGTATGATCATGTGGTTAGACATAAGACCGTTTATCTTAATGGGTGTGGAGGGTCAGATAAAACAACTCGTGTGATTAAATTATTTATGAACAACAATTCAGATATGATTGTTTTGACACCTACACATAAACTAGCCAGAGAGATAAAAGAACGAGGTGTTAAAACTTGCACATATCATAGTTTCTTTAGATGGTGTGGAGATACGTGGACTCCTGATCGAATGTGTGAGAAATATATACTAAATATAGTATATGGGACGAAATATATTCGGTGTCGTTAGAAACACTAAAAACATTCCTTGAATGGTTATTAACAAAAAATACTGCTGTGATTATGTGCGGTGATCATGGTCAACCACCACCTTTTGTTGGACAGTCTCCACATGAATGGCTAAAGAATAATATAGATTATTATGAAGAAATATATGATGATCATAGAGCTATTGATGAACCACTGAAAGAACTTAAAAGATTAATCAGACTACAGCCAGATAAAATACAATGTTAAATAATGCGTGAGATAATTCCAGAAACTACCATGAATGATTTTTGGGCTTTATGGAGACCCACTGATTTGATAGTCGCAAGTAGAAAGATAGTTCGTGATGAATTGCAGAAGAAATTATTTACGCTACATAAAGAAAAATTTTCACATCTACCTGTACCATTATGTTATCGTCCATCAGATGCTCGACGACAGAATATTGATGTTGAAATTCCTGGTGGAGATACCCGAGTACAAAATATAGAATTGAATGATATTATTTTGATAGATATCAATTCTGTTGAGAGCGCATTGAGTATAGATAAATCACCGTGGACGTTAGGATACGCTATAACGATTCATTCGTCACAGGGATTAACTATCTCTGATACAAATATCTGGACTGTAGATGACCGGATCGAGTGGTCAGATTTAGTATATCTCGCAGAATCTCGCGTCAGAAGAATAACTCAACTACATAGAATTGTCATAGATTATGTGATAACTGGGGAGATTACTAATGACGCTGATGTAATAAATAAAAAAGTAGCGTTTTATAAACAATATGACATAAAAAAAATAAACGTGACTTTGATATTGATACTGAATTTATTATAAAACGAAAACAACTACAGAATAATCACTGTGCAAGTTGTAACACAAAAATGTTATGGCAATATTCGAATAATAATCCAAGACAATTTACCGTAGACAGAATAAATAGTGATCTTGGTCACACACGTGAAAATGTGATGCTGACCTGTCTTGAATGTAACCGACGTCGGGGCGCTGGACGCCCTGGTGCTAATTTACATAAGTGAACGCGGAGGTAATTGTGTATCCGCAGGAATTACTTGCAATTGTTCACGCACAAATCCACGTTGAGGGGCAGTAGAATCTAGTCTGTATATAGGTGGTCTTCCAGTAGATCTAACCACGCTAGACATTGTATGTGTGGGCACACTCCAAATAGGGTCAGTAGCTCGTCTTTTGCCACCCTCCAACTCCCCTGGTTCATATAAATATCTCACAATCACATTACCTAATACTGGTTGTGGACCTCGTTGTCCGTATTCATAGCTATGTGGTATATATGTTTTTGTTATTGCATTAGAAGGTTTCATGGAAGTTGCACGAGTAATGCCATTATTTAATGCAGATATCACACTTGGTAACCTTGCAACCCATTCACGAGATCTCTCACCGGACTTAAAGTCAGCAGATATTTCCTTCGCATATTGATATCCAAATAACCGCTCAGCAAGTGTTCGATTAAATCGTTCAACGATTGCTTGATTACGATGAATTTCAGTGTACCCTCGTCTGATTTTGACATTATGCTTTTTCATCAAAGATAATACTGCACCAAGAAATTCTTTGCCAGGATCAACTTGTAATAACTGTGGCCATTGTAGACCACCACGTTGATTAATTCGCTCAAACGCAGATGCAACATTAAATGATGTTTTTGTTAATAATGGCTCAGCTTCTTTATATCTACTTGCGATATCAACAACAGTCAATGCGTATTTGTACGTGCGTGACTTTCGTCCACGTGTTTTAATAGTATCATGTGGTAAAAACAAAATATCTGCTTGATGAACTTCGTTAGGAATACTGACATCAAAATGTGCATATTGAATTGTTTTTGTTGGTGGTAGATAAATTTGCCATATTGCCTGTCGTGCTACCCACGCTGCAGCAACAGAATGTGAAACTTTTGCTGCTTTGGCAAGTTTAATGATCGCTGCTTTACCCCTCCAATACCCTCTAGGACTATAATAAATAGATTCCATTATAATAATTATATAATTAATTACCAGCCCCGAACATTATTTTACCTTTCATAGCCGATTTTATTAGAAAACTAGCGAGTTTCTCTCAAACAGATTTATTGGGTATAGAATTTAATGCATGAATCAATTTTACATCTGCAAGATGCCGTTGTTGCAAATCTGGATTTTTATAAGCAACGTCGTGAATGTGACATGCTTGATCAATTTTATTTACTGGATACTCTCCTGGTCTTGGTTGATCTTGATCATCAAGTCGGATATCAAGTCGAGTTCCAGGACCACAATAATTATATCCAGGGAGGTGTTTCTCACCAACATATTTAGCCCATGGTAACCCGGGTAATTTTCCTAATGATGCGGCTATATCCCCACCTATCTTTGTTGTCACTGAGATAAATTTATATTTTTTGTACCACATTTTACACATTTACCTGTTAATGCATGTCGTTTATTTTTTGTTATTATTGTTGTCAATACAACGGTGGGTGTAGATGATCTACATCGAAAACAATTTAGATTCATGTTATTAATAATATGGATACAATAATTGATTTTTTCGGCGACACGAAAACAAGAACCAGTAAAGCACCATCCAGCATTACCAAATTCGATAAGAATGATTATAATAGGTCCATCTGGATCGGGTAAAACACAAGTATTATTAAATTTAATAATGAGATGGATGAGATGGAACAAACTATATTTAATAGCACCATCTGTAGATGATCAACATTGTTACGAAGTAATTAAAGATTTTAATGATAAAGCAAAATCTGTTAATAAAGACGGTGAAGATATTATTGACTTTATCACAGATATACATGAAGCCCCGTTCGCAGATGACTTGGATGGATTCATTAATAATCTCGTAGTATATGATGATGTGATGTTGGACAAACAATCTAATCCAGCTAGAATATTTTCTCGAGGTCGTCACAAAAACACAAACGTGATTTATGTTACTCAAAGATATACACAGATACCTAAAGTGATTAGAGATAACTGTAATATTTTGGTTGTGTTTAATGGAGTAGATAATTATACCCAGCAGAATATTTATTATACTTGGTGTTCAGGGGACATGGATATGATTAAATTTAAAAATTTCTTTTCTAAAACACAATCAGTTCCTTTTCGATTTATAACGATAAATTTACATGATCCTAGATCCATATATCGTATAAGTCTGGATAAAATATTTGGTTAATTCCCCCTGACAAAGTCAGGTGACAAAGTCAGGACTATCTGTTAATGAACTGTATATCTGTTTAAAAACCCAATTCTATTGTTAAAAGTCCCGATATTAATATCCTGACAAAGTCAGGTGACAAAGTCAGGAGAAGCAGGGAGGGTGAACCTTTACAAAATTTTTGCTCGAGTTTTTAACGTAAAAGATAGTTCAATAACATCAGGGTAAAAAAAGTCAATAATAGTATAACAAAACTGAGCTAACCTCATGTGGTTTATTATGCGGTTTATAACCGTCCGTACGGTAATATAAAAGTTAGATATTTTGGTTTAGGGTTATTGGCCCTTTTTTTCAGCCTCTGTAGGAAACCTTATTTCAGGTTAATTTCACAAGCAAAAATTTTGTAGGTTTTACCCTCCCTGCTGCTGAACCAATGACGTCCTCATTCAAGCGGACGCACTAACTACTATGTTTTGTCTCTCTTCTGCAGCTTTTCCCTTTCATCAGTGTGAGTGTCACTGCAGAATACCTTTCAGACAATTTCAGCGTAATGGATGGGATAGTTGGGTTGTTTCTGCATCTTGCCGGAGAAACATCCCATTTTAATTTTTCAACTTACATTTGCAAAAATTAAAATTGGTCAGTATATTCCTTCAGAATTTAGGTTTATGATACTTTACAAGTATTTTACAAAGACTTTTAATGTTAGGTTAAATGTTCATAAGTAAATTTCCTATTGAAAAATACAATGTTTGTAATTAACGTGTAAACCAGTGGTACGAATCTATGCTCTTAAAATAAATACTAGAGTGAAAACAACAAGCTTCGTAAAATTTAACAAATATTTTTACGTAGAATACATAGTGACAATTTAACATCAAATAATTTAAGGTTTTTTTAACGCACTAAATTAAAAAATAATCCAAGAATGAAAAAATAGAAGTCCTAGTATTAAAAGCTCTGAATGAAACTGAGTTCGAATCCCTATGAAATCTAAAATTATGTCTGTTGTGGTTAGCAGTCATTTGTTGAATCACAGAAAATATCATTCTCGTTTTGAATTCAGAATAACATACATTTGATGTCTTTATCCAAGAATATTGTCGGAACACATATATTTCCAGGGAAAAGAATCTTTTGAAATCAATATTTTGAAGAACTGAAATTCAAACCAAACTGGTCACAACATAATAGTAATTTAACATGTCAATTATTTGTAGCCCAGCTAACAAACTTCAATCCAGGATGTGATTACTTATTTTGTTATCTTAAAACAATCAGTATTAATTGAAAATATGTGTACATATTTTTGTCCATATTACATTCGTATCGTCTTTAATTGACCTGTCTCCGTTTCTGTTTGACTTTCATGTAATCTTTACTTTATCTTTCTCACTTTCATTTATTTCTTACTTACACTTCTACCACCACTCTCTACGAGGCATTCAGTCGTTACATCCCTTGAATGATTACTATATATATATATATATATATATATATATATATATATATATATATATATATATATATATATATATATATATATATATATATATATATATATATATATATATATATATATATATATATATATATATATATATATATATATATATATATATATATATAGTAACTGTAGAATCCCAAAATGCAATTAGATACCAACGCTTGTCGATGAATTGTTCTTTATTGTAAACTCCAGTGTATCGCTAGCCAGTCTTGTTTATGACAAGCTATAATCCGTTATTTTAAAAAATTGACACAATATTCAGTGAACATTAAAGATGCCACAAAGGGGCGGCAAGCTAGAACAATTCAGCTTAAAGTCTTATGATTGTCCAAGTACTGTTGTCATGGTGACAGGTGAATCGGTCTTAGATTATACTTCAAAAATAAATATTGAGCATATATTCATTTTTGAGTAGCTTTGTTGAATCAAATTCTGATTCAAGGATATAACAATGACCTCAAAGTTGGTAAAAATGCATAATTTGCCAAAATTCCCGCTTGTCCATAACATTAACCAACTTTAACAACATTTCCAATAAAAGCAGCGTAATGTAAAAAGATAGAGTGGTGGAGGTGTTAGGTCAGGAAGTAAATATTAAAACACTTTCATGAGATGCTAAAATGTTACTAAATATGACCCTATAGTCAACCAAATAACAAAATGTGTCGCTGATGTAACCTGATATTCAGTATATATGATATCTAAACAGTCGTTTTAGTCTGACAATTCTCGGTACCAATGAAAAATCATTGTCATTTCTATATTCAAAACTCATTTAATTATTTATCAATATTTCAGATCAAGTATGTTGGATATTATATTTTTAAAATTGTGTTTATGCATGCATTCAGTCATCCCTTATATCATCAATGTATGTACATGTATTTATGTTTTCGCCTATGGACATTGTATTCTCTTCAGTGTTTTGGAGAAAGTATCTGGGTGATACGAATATGAAATGTACATTTGGAACATCATTCAGACATTTTCAGAAAGGACTGCTTCATGAACTGCCAGCATATTATATAAAAGGAAATTTATTTAAACAGTTTACAGTAAACTGTTTATTTAAACAGTTTACAAAGTGTCTTCTGTTCAAAGTAATCTCTGTTACCACGCATGTTTGAGATGGTTTATTTGTCATTTTTGATCACAATGATATTGAATAACATCTATAGGTTATTCTCCTTGTATAAAAGAAATTTAATCTTGAAGATTCGACTCTTGTCTTCAAAAGTGGTATCACCAAGCTTAATCACCGTGACGATTTTCTTTATGATTGTTTCGTATTGTTTCTCTTTTGTCCTAACAAGAACAAAATACTGCCATTTCCTCAATGCTTCGAAAAAGCAATGTGGTATATGTCGTAAACATAAATGTACACTGTCAAGATCGATAATAAAAGATACTTAGCTTTATTCGGCCAATTACTGGACCCAAATTTGCCTCTGTCTCTTAGTAGGTTCCAGAATCTCTTTGTCATTTTTCTCAAGTTCGTCTATAAACTACAATTCTTATTTTTAACAATCAATATATTTGATTGAGCAACTCTTCGGATCAAACAAAACTAAAATATCTCCGTGTTCTTTCATTTGTCTTCAATTTGGCATTATATGTCAAATAATGATTGTCTATAAATGGGTATGTCATCCTGTTTATCCAAATATGAACTGGAATTCTTACACTTTTATTCCAAACAACATTTTCAGGAGCATTCTAAAGAGTCTGTACCAGCGATTTTATAATTGTAATCAAGTTACATCCTTTGATTATATACTAAAAAGATCTCAGACAACAAATCATCAAAATGTTTACTCAAGGATATGCATGTTGTTTCAATGCGTTCATGTCCATGTGATCTTTAACAAGGACTCATTTATCATTAATAACATTTCTATTATATGTGTCAGGATTGCCTTCTGAAACACAGCCAGTACTGAACAAACTTTAAATAGGTGGCCAGTGTATTTCATTCAACTTTTTCCAAGACATCAAAATTAAACATAAATTTCATCACAGGATATTTTGAAAAATCGTCAGCTGTTCATTCCGTAATTTAGGCGATAACAGTAACATATCTAAAAAACCATTCAAAATGTATTTACCTGTAGATTTGCATAAAATCAATAACGTGTGGCCTTGATCATTGACATCTATTTAAACCCTGGCATTCTCATCTGGCAAAAATTAAACCATGAAAGAATTCAGAATCAAAGAACTCAAATGAATCGGTATTTTCTACGATAAATGGCTAAGGATCAGTAAATGAGTTTAGATCAAAAATGATAAAAATAGACGATTAGAATATTTTTATTTCAAGCTGGCACGTTTTTAGTTCACTCTCAAGAGTAATTTCTTCAAAAATGTATGATAAATGTCCTTGATTTACATGTTTTCGGATTGAAAATATGATATCAACGGTATGGCCGGTATTTTATATTGCAAATGGTAGTCATTCTATATTTTTTAAACTAATATCAACGTCAACATGTTCTGCTCTGGGTGAGTCAGTCAAATATTTTTTTTTAGAAAAGACAATCAATCGAGTATGCTAATTCCTCGCTAGATTAAAAACACTGACCAGTTTCAGATATTGTTTGTCTCTAGCAAGTAACAGAATCGAGTCAGAATAACGACGTCATCAGGTCATGTAACGTTTATTAAATACTATGCATATTTTTATTGCGACTAAACTAAATTATGCAGGAGTTAATTGCATAAGTAACTATTTGATATAATATCTATTTTATATGTACTAATAATAAAACTGCTTTGCTTTCTTCTTGAGAAATAAAATAGTTGAGAAGAACGATTGAATTCATTGCGCCAATTTTAATTTTGTAAAATAGAAAGACGAGTTAACTATAACGTCATGATGAATTTTATAACGTAAAGCCCCCACTATTTTATAAGTAGTCTCTCCTAATTCCTAGCTATGAAAGGTGTGTGTTTGATTATTCGTTATTAATTTATTTTACTAGCCAATAGAACTCTTATTTGTACACGCAAGGAAGTATTCATTATTGTAGGTTAAGCAGTTCATTTAACTTTATATTCAACAGAACAACGGTCTTAATTGATGATTTAATTGAAAACATATAAATTCAGCTTGGTTTGTTTTACTATTGTGTTACGTATATGTGATTAAATTGTTTGGTGTATGGTCTAACATTCTTTTTTATTTCATTTTTTCTTCATTGTATTTAATTGCAATGAGTATTTTTCTCAGATTCGGGATTTTAATTTTTAGTAATGAGATATGTTTAGCACAAAATTTGTTTATTTAAGACGAAATAGTAACACGTGAGTGTTGGTATTTAGTTCACCTTACCTTGGTAACAAATCAACAAGAAGTTAAAATGATTGGTCAGCTTCTCGGGCATACTTTCTCCGCGTGATCAATGTTTGTAAATAACCTATTTTTATGATTAGTTTTTAAGTTGGTCTTCTCTGGACGACGTGACAAAATTAGCGTACTAAGTGACCACATGACCAATCTCGCGAGATTTGAAGTGATTTATTCGAGGTTAAATACGCATTCTTAATATTTGTGTACGCAGAGTCATTCAAAACCTTGAAGAAACAAGGCGTATCTATGTATATATTTTAAATTTGTTGTCAGAATATTTAATTCTTCATCTGATTTTTGGACTCAATAATTTATTTTCCTTAACCCTCAACAAGTTGACTTTCTTATTAAAAAAATTCTGAAAGATGTTCAACGAGATTATTTCAGGAATTATTCGGAAAGAAAGACTGCGATTCAAGTAAGGAATTATTGTTATTCATATATTGGACTACATCTGACGTCATCAGCCTCCATATTCATACGTCATCGAGTCTCGAACCCTGATTCTTATAGGACTATTTAGTGATAAGACTTGTGTTTTTATTCTTATAATCATATTTGGATTATATTCACAGATTGTAGGTCATATTTACAAATTTTTACAGTGTTGTCTAGGGTAATAAATTGCTTTGTTGAAATATAAAAAGCTCGAAGGCTTTAACTCTTTTCTTTGTTACTGAGTACGAGCCCTTGTCACCTAACAATTGTGACAAGGCAATTTCAGCTGCGTGACGCCATACATATACATGATTGTCATTATAGTGCAAAAAGAGGGGTATTACAAAGTTCTAAAAATTTTTGACACTTGCTTGTTTCTTTCAGTCTTTCATTGATTTATTTTTTAAACGAAATAACGTTCTTTAAAATAATCTGCATATACATATTTAGCATGCCGGACAACAGCAGACGTATGCGTGGGATTTAACAGTGCAGGACAAGGAGTACAGTTCTGCTACTATGCAAAGAGTATGCTGCAACATCAGCGCAATTATCTTTTCCACCTTTAATAATTGGATTTAACAAGAAATCAGTTGCCGTCATAATAAGTTCATTTTACTTTTTTAAATCTCAGTGACTGATCTCATTCAATGATTTTTATCATATAATCGATTAGAATCTCATGTTAAGTTCGTTCTATGAAAATGTCAAATCTTTTTAAAATTTTCTCAGCTGAGCTCAACCTTTTGCTCGCTAAGTCTCACAAAAGATAAACGTTAATTAACATTTTATTAATGTATTTCTTATGGAATGGCAATTATTTGAGATATTTTATATAAAAGAAACAACTTTTATTAAATGTACATAATAAAAACTATATATTTTTTGCTTTACAAATTAATATTTCTCTTGATAATGTTGAGACAAAGTCGTGGTCGTCTAGTGGTTTAAGAGTAAATTCTATTTGTCACATGACAATATTTATATTATTCATTTTATTCTTTTCTCAGTTCTCTGTGTTTCATATTAAACACTAAAATATCAAGACGTGCCTTCATGCACATAGATAAATGTCAGAATAAACATACGTATACCTTTACAAAGGTTTGATATATTATTATGGTTTAAATCTATGCAGGTATTTTAAGAGTCATATGAACAAAAAAAATCTTTAAATATTGTATGCTTGTTCCGTTATTATTAAATTAATGACAATTTTTAAATATTTTTCCAAACCATATGCTTTACAAGGGTTATGTGATAAAGAAATTGGTAAAATTTTTGCATGCATTTAATAAAAATTAAATATTCGCCGCAGAACCCCACCCTTATTTAGTGCATACATTTCTTGCAGCAACGATATATTTATGCTTAAAAGAAGTATAGAATATTTTGACAACGTAAATTTTGGGATGTTTGTGTTTTAGTTATTCCTGGATCTCCTTTTCTCTTGGGTTACAGCAACGATCTTTAAAGAATTAATATACCTCAGTTAATATAATTGTAAATCTGTGTTATTAATTTGCACATTTGCTCTATGGCCATTTATGTTTGATGTTATCAAGGGATTTGTAAAAAGACGTTGACATCTATTCCATTTACAATCTACATGACCCAAATTTGCTGAGTGAACTTCCTAGTTGAAGTTTTGCTATTTGATTCAGTTACCACTGCTTCAAGAACGCTTGACGTGGATATAGTCATGTACTTGTGATTTTAAAAGCATTATTTCATATCATATATCATTTGTCATCTCGGAAGGGAAAGGCAGAGAGAGAGAGAGAGAGAGAGAGAGAGAGAGAGAGAGAGAGAGAGAGAGAGAGAGAGAGAGAGAGAGAGAGAGAGAGAGAGAGAGAGAGAGAGAGAGAGAGAGAGAGAGAGAGAGAGAGAGAGAGAGAGAGAGAGAGAGGGGGGACACAACAGCAGAAATCAAATACATTGTTAAAGAATCAATCATTTCCTTAGATAAACAGAGTACGATAAGTATTCATTCCATACATATAGTAGATGACTGAACAGATTCAACATCGTTTGAATTCACACTAAGACCCTGAATTTAAAGAATTGGTTTATTTGGAAGAAAATACCTTAATAACATCAGCATATAAAAGATGTTTCAAAATTGCATGAGCTGGCGTCCAATAATTTACAAACACTGTTAAATTCATATGTGATCGTTCACTTTGGGTAACCACTTCTTCCACTATATAAATGGTACAGAATTTATAGTTACCCTGCCATTTGGCTTCTAAGCACTATGGATAATTACATATTTTTTCAACTCATTCCGGCAAACTCATCGTAAAGTGTAATTGTCCTATCTTGAGTGTGAAGTCACTCAAAAGTAAATATAATATATCAAAAAGGAAAACTGTATAATGACTAAATATATACAGTCTATCAAAAATGTGATTCAGATTAATGCAATATATAAGCACAAAGCATGAAACTACTCAAAGTAGTAAATACAAGTTATCAAATGAATTAACAACTGATCTATAAATTAATAGGAGCTTTAGTTGGACAATTATGCATGATAAAAATAGTATTTAGTCGGAGTACATTCTGAAAATGGTTCAAAAATGATTTTAAAATGACGCTATGGCCTTTTGACTTAGTATAAAACATAGTCAACTAGATTTGAGTGGCTTTTAAGCTTAGGATTGCCTCCGATTATTTAATGCCTTGATCCACCATTAGGCAATAATGTCCTTAAAATATACTCTCTCTCTCTCTCTCTCTCTCTCTCTCTCTCTCTCTCTCTCTCTCTCTCTCTCTCTCTCTCTCTCTCTCTCTCTCTCTCTCTCTCTCTCTCTCGTTTGTAAACATGTTAAATATGTTTAAAATGAGTGTATTAAATCTGTCATAATTCAAGGTTGATTTCGGGACTAAAATCAAATTGGAATTTTTTTCTAAAGATCCATCTTAGTACAATAACTATTTGACCTATACCTACTATACCTACAGTTTCCTTTGCCATCCAAAATCAATTTCATCTAGAGAAGCACGGGAGTCTCCCATAAAATGATCGCAGTTCCCGTACAAATATTTTGTCACAGAACCCGTATATAATTGGATTAGCCATGTTGTTAACAAAAAATGACCAGACAAATGTATTGTACAGATACAATCCTGCAGGGGAAACAGTCTCCAGAAAATCTTTCTTCATGAAAACCACAATCTTTAAGCTCAGATGAGGCATAAAGCTACAAAAGAATACCAGAGTTATCATAAACATAATAAATGTTATTCTTCTTGTTCTGGTATCTTCCTTGCTCATTTTCTTCTTTTCTTTCTGTCCTGAAGTTTTGTCAATGTAGTACTCTTTATATTTCCCACCAATTTTGAAAATCTTTCCTGGACTTCTCCATGGAAGATCATTGGATTTGAATTTCAGCTTATAACTAGAACTCTTTTCCACTGAGTTGAAGGCCTTTGATGTATCCATTGCTAATTCTTCCTCTGCATCCTCTGTTGACTGCATTGGACTTTCTTTGGTTCCTGAAGAATCTTTACTTGAACCAGTGGTTGATAATGGCACAGACTTTGAGTCAGTTACAGTGCTTTTGAAAGTCTTATGTTTAAAAATCTTTGCCCCAATCATGGAATACAGCACACACAGGACTGCAAACGTTCCAAATACAATAAACATCAGTATGAAGTTGAAATACGCTTGATATTTGGTCTTCTTAAATCTTTCTTCAGTCCAGCATCGGACACCGGTAATATTGCCTACCCCGGTGTGTTCCGCGCTGTAGCCATACAATATAGGAGCGGGCCATGAGATTGCAAATCCAATGGATATCGCTATTCCGCATGAGACCTTTGCCACGGTCTGAGACATTTGCTTTCCAAGAGGAATACATATCATCCTATACCTGTCTGCGGCAATTACAAGCAGTATAAGGGCGGAGCTAGCGCACATGAAATAGTTCACAAACCGCAGGATCTTGCACACAGCTGTGGCGTAAAACATTAAGGGATATCGAAGATCGACCAAAATAAAAGGCATTCCAATTGAACATGTGACCATATCAAGAACTCCGAGGCACAAAATGAAAATCCTGTGATTTGATGGTTTTGTTCTGAATGAGTAGATCAAAAGCACGTGCAAGTTGCCGACAAATCCAATAAGCATAAGAATGCCAACAAACACAGCGCCACCTATATGTGTTTTGGCAATGGCGTCGTTGATTTCTTCCAGAGTTAGCCCTTCTCTAATGGCAGACACCGATGCTGTATCGTTTAATGCACCGAATGTTGAGTTTTCGTCAATCGTCACAGAAATGGCTGGAGCTAAAGAAGACATTTTGATATCAGTTAAAAAGTGATGAATTGGTTTCAGCGTATCACCGAATCCCTCTGTCCTAAATTAATCCTTGTAAATATTCAAATTCTGTTCCAATGAATATTGTACTAAGTACTATAATTAAAAGGTTTTTGGAAGAGTCAATATAAACGATAAACTAAATTCAATATTTGAGTTCTCTTGTATTGTCAAATACTGGCTAGTTGTGCCAGTCACAAAGTTAATAAACTATTTCCGTATTGTGTTTTTTAATCAGTGAAATAAATCAACAGTCGTTTCACTGTTTCATCTTATTGCACAATAATATTCAAATACGCAGCTCTTACTCCTTTTATCGCTGGTTATCCTGAACGTAGGTCAACGGATGCATATAGAAACTGCCGTTATGAATTTTACAGAGGCAGTCAAAAGTTATACCGCATGCCAGAAAGTGTACATAGGCAATCTAAAGTTATATCGTCTGCCAGAAATTTGTATAAGTAACTCAACCAGATCATTTATAAGAAATTTAACACTACATAAAGTCACAAGTTACTTCCTGGTATATTTAGATAAGTGTTCTGTGTCATTACTGTTAAATGTTTAATGTATCCATGTCATTTTTCAGATTTAATCATCCACAAAAATACGTGGTTCGAGGCAGATATCTAAGTAAATTATTAGGGCCGTTTTATTCAATGTAAATTCAAAAACATGTTGTCTCTCAGCAAATGCGTTCAAATATAAAACCACCGTTTTAAATTTACTTTGTTTAAGAATTTACATCATTTCTTATTACTTCGATATTAAAATTCATTGCTCATATGTCGCATTTATTGATATCTATTTGTTGCCAAAAATTACAGAGAAGCTATCTTGATCAACAAGGTTTTTATGTATATTAAGGGTTTGCGATTTTCAAAAACATCATTAGGATTGTCATCATGTTATGCACGTGAAAATGTGATTAAAGTTAAAGAAAAGACTGATGTTTCCTATGTTAGATTTTTCAAAAAAAAAATATATTAATGCTAATTTTGTACATCGTAATTTTTGACTGTGGCTGTTTACAGTGAGCCTGAAAGGTTCAAAATGTGTCCTCTGGCTGGCATTTCATATTGGCCTTTCTACTGACATATGCTATGTTCTCAAAATGGGAGATACCTCAAAGAGGACAAACATTTAAACATAGAAAGTTTTCATTTTCATAAAGATCTATTCTACAGTGCAATCTTTACAAATACAGCTTATGCTAGTCCTAACGGTGTTTGACCTAATTAATTTGAAATAACAATAACTTGAATAGGCCAATTCTAACTTTGACACGAAACGGACAATACTGTGTGACCACTTGTTTTTAAGTGCTATTACGTTTCAATGAAAACAACTAGGATGTGAACACGGAAGACGCTATTCTGTATTAACAAAAGACAATAAATTTATGCTCCTAGTATATGTGAAAATTTCACTAGAAAATTCGAAGCTCTCAAATATATAAGTTTTGTGCTAACTAACACGCTTTAGATATTATATGATTTCATCTTAAACACTACGAAAAAAGTGTTATATATAGGTACCAATTTTTGTTTGAGATAACAAAATTAATTCATAAATGTATTAACAAGAATGAAGGTTCTAAATGAAGCATGTGTATGATTTGGGATATAACATTCTTACAACAAATGATCTGAACGTTTCATAGTTATCGATAGATTAAACCAGCCATGATATTTCAGGAAATATTTTCAAGCTTTCCTGTGTGGTCTAATCCTCAAGAGTATTATTAATGGCTATGGCATTTAATCCTCAAAAGTTATATTAATGGCAGTGGCTGTGGCATTTAATCCTCAATGGTTACATTAATGGCAGTGGCTGTAGCATCGAATCCTCAAAAGTTATATTAATGACAGTGGCTGTGGCATATAATCCTCAATGGTTACATTAATGGAAGTTCCTGTGGCATCTAATCCTCAATGGATAAATTAATGGCAGTGGCTGTAGCATCTAATCCTGAATAGTTACATTAATGGCATTAGCTGTGGCATCTAATTCTGAATACTTACATTAATGGCATTGGCTGTGGAATATAATCCTGAATGGTTACATTAATGGCAGTAGCTGTAGCATCTAATCCTGAATAGTTACATTAATGGCAGTTGCTGTGGCATATAATCCTGAATGGTTACATTAATGGCAGTGGCTGTAGCATTTGATCCTCAAGGATTACATTAATGGCAGTGGCTGTGGCATCTAATCCTGAATGTTTACATTAATGGCAGTGGCTGTAGCATCTAATACTCAAGGGTTACATTAATGGCAGTGGCTGTGGCATATAACCCTGAATAGTTACGTTAATGGCAGTGTTTGTGGCATATAAACCTCAAGGGTTACATTAATGGCAGTGGCTGTGGCATATAACCCTGAATAGTTACGTTAATGGCAGTGTTTGTGGCATATAAACCTCAAGGGTTACATTAATGGCATTTGCTGTGGCATCTAATACTCAAGGGTTACATTAATGGCAGTGGCTGTGGCATATAACCCTGAATAGTTACGTTAATGGCAGTGTTTGTGGCATATAAACCTCAAGGGTTACATTAATGGCAGTGGCTGTGGCATATAACCCTGAATAGTTACGTTAATGGCAGTGTTTGTGGCATATAAACCTCAAGGGTTACATTAATGGCATTTGCTGTGGCATCTAATACTCAAGGGTTACATTAATGGCAGTGGCTGTAGCATCTAATACTCAAGGGTTACATTAATGGCTTGGGCTGTTGGCACTCTTGATCATATCTATTAAGAGAAACATTTGAAGTGAAAATCCATGTGAGAACAAAAGTTATCAATTTCTAGCCATATATAATTATTTGTAGCTGTTCATTTGTGCAATTAATACAATATTGTGATTAAATTGAATCAAACGGATACATAAGACATATCTTGTTTAAATAATTTTGCAATCCATTCAATGACAAATACTGCAGACCTGCGAGAGCTGTCTAATTCTCATATACTATTCAATTTGGAAATGAATGCAGCAGAACGGTATGCGTGTCGAATTAATTCTCAAGGATATAGCATTACAATGCAAACTCTCTCTTTCTCTCTCTCTCTCTCTCTCTCTCTCTCTCTCTCTCTCTCTCTCTCTCTCTCTCTCTCTCTCTCTCTATATATATATATATATATATATATATATATATATATATATATATATATATATATATATATATATATATATATATATATATATATATATATATATAACCATAAATTTTTTTTTAAAAAAACGTAGTTTTTAATGTCTTGGTATGAATCAGTTTGATATTCCAATATTTTTTCAACAGTAGGCTATCATTTTTATATTCTCTAAATCAATCGTGAATTTCATTTGATCAATCTTTAGAATTGTAATAAAAAATGATAAAAGTACTAATAATCAAATTCTTCTAAATGAATAAAACATGAGCCAAAATTTCATAGGAAACCTCTCTACACCCGATCCCTAAATAAGGGAAAGAATAAGAGGAAGTATATGGAGTGAGAGAAAGAAGAAAAGAACTGATCTTGCACCAAGTAACCTAGAAAAACCTGGGACTTCGTGATGGTTAGAAGTACACATTCCATGGGATTTTAATACAGTGTTCACAATACCAATGATACCAAGCTGAAATATTCTGTCAAGATTTGTATGGTGCATTTTTTTATAACTAAGAAAACACACTGAAATATATTTAATGATTTGTTTGTTCTTATTTCTTTCTTCATGTTGTATAATAACTATTTATAAGGGTCTAAAATATGTCATTTAATATTTAAATGTCCGAATGACTCTCTCTCTCTCTCTCTCTCTCTCTCTCTCTCTCTCTCTCTCTCTCTCTCTCTCTCTCTCTCTCTCTCTCTCTCTCTCTCTCTCTCTCTCTCTCTCTCTCAGAGAAAAGCAAAACCTGTTTGTGATATATGATGTCAAATTAAATATTCTTTACTCACGTCCATATACCGCATGATGAAACATTTTAAAATCTACTATTTACAATTCATTAATGAAATGACCTTTCGCAATGAATGCTTACGAGCAAAGCTCTTACAAAGATGCTGCCTTCAAAACACGGGGCATAAAATAATGCCTTCATTACTGCAGTTTTTCACAATTATTCAGACCAGACGGGTGTAAAGGAATGCAACTGTTTTATATTCTAAAACTTCGGTAGAATATTTTTTTTTTAAACAAGTAAACAAATTCCAATGACACAGCTTAAACTGCACTTTGAAATTCTGTTAAAATTACTAATGCATATTTGGGATCTAAAAACAAATACTGACCTTAAAGTATTAACTTTTGAGTTATTAGTTTTCCACATCAACCATGCCAGTTATTTATGACCAACCTTATATGGCCTGTTACTAATCGATATTGTATCACCTATAGTATCGCATATCTTTTGCTACTTTACTTCAAACTGACGTAATTTTTGGGAAAACACTGATTCAATATAGAAATAAATTCTTTAAGTAGTATTTTCTTTAAATAGATATAAGAAAATATTTCACTCTTGAATGGAAATGTAACAAAAGAATATTTCCCACTTTACTGGTTTAAATATTTTCATATCTATCATTACTTTTTGCAGATAAAAAGATTAAAAACAAAGCTGTATTTTACTTCATAAAAAAAATATTCTCTGTACTGTACTTTAAGTCATATCGTCCATGTTTAATAGTAAAAACAAAATCTTTGAAATACATTGTGAAAATATTTATTAGATATTGAATTATTATCTGAAAAACACGAATAACATCTATTGTTGAAAGGATTTCAAAAACGCTCATGCGGAAGTCTGGTTTGATAGAAATATAATCTTGTATCACTCTAAGTGTATTAAGGACGTTGACCGTAAAGGATGCTTACACAAAATAATCCAAGATGAGCTGGTATTTTCCAGAAGATGTATATAAATGTATCCTTATTGAACCATGCGACGTTTGAGAAAGCCGGAATAGAATGTACTTAGTGATAAATTCGAATAGAGAATTGCGAGCCAGTCATACTGGAGTGGTGTACCAAGGATGAGATAGATCATTAAATACATTGTCTCACAAATAAAATAAAGATAAAAATAAATAGCATTATTTCCAATAAGTAATGATGTTTTAGATAATATCAAAATAATATTTTCTTAATCAAAGCACTTATGCTATAGAATTGTACATTCTATGATCAGTGAAATTTTAATAGTTTGAATGGCAAAATAAAATAAGCAAACACTTACACAAGTAAAAGTTGTACTTTTCGTTTATTAAATAACAGAACTAAAATGAATACCGAATGTTCTTATTAAAATATTCGTTCAATGTATTGGTATAGGACTTTAATAAAGGCATCAAGTCTATTCTCATTTCTTTTCCTATTTTGGTGTTTATTGATATTACATACCGCTCTAAGCTGCATTGAAAATATTGTGAACTCAGTCTTTTAAATCTAGTCAAGAAACAGGGTCGGGGTTCTGAATATTTATTTTGAAGATTTATTAAACCCAAAAGGAAATATGATATTTTCTATGTTTATTTTCAAATTCAGCATACCTTTTACCGGAATAAAATCTTTTTTAGGTCAGCAATATCTTCATCATGGCTTTCCAAAGGTATATAATTACACTGAAGTACTTTGGACAATCATTATTTATATCTTCTCACTAAGCTGTTATATCTTCGGTACGTATTTAATTATTATTATTATTATTATTATTATTATTATTATTATTATTATTATTATTATTATTATTATTATTATTATTATTATTATTATTATTATTATTATTATTATTGTTATTATTATTATTATTGACCTGTCCAAGATCAAATTCATGATTCATATTATTCCTGTCCACTCTGTGTGTGTGTGTGTGTGTGTGTGTGAGTGTGTGTGTGTGTGTTTGTGTGTGTGTGTGTTTCATTTGGATTTTTAACGTAGTTTTAACAATTTTTCAGTCATATCGCTACGATTTCTGCAGTGTACAGTTTATAGTGATATCTAGCACTCGGGCATCATTCCGCAGACATGTGGCATGATGTCCCACCCAATCACATTATTCTGACACCAGGCTGACCAGTCCTAACATTAACCTCATAATGCTGAGCGTCTAGCGAGGCAGCTGTCAGTACCATTTTTATAAGTCTTTGGTATGACTCGGCCGGGGCGTTCATGTACCTGGCCAGAGTAATTTATTTTGTAAGCAACATAATACATAGCCAACTATTTTCTCCATGATTGTAGATTAAATATTTGAGATAAATATTAATGGTCAATATGTTTATAGTCTTTACCTTAGAATTTTCTTGAATGGAAAATTCCATTAGGTTGACATAGTATTTCCAGAAAATGGTAATTGTGACCTAGTTCATGATGAAGGTTATATAATGATGTTGACCACAGGATTACTTATTCCTGTTTTAACATCCTAGGTGCAATCAGTCTTATTGATGTGTCCAGTTTTTAATTTGGATTTATTTAATTTTTTAAATTATTAACTGGAATTTTCGATATTATTTTTTGACAGACAATTTGTAATTATAACTAATAGAGACAAGGAAATCTTGGACTATATTATAGTGATACATCCAAAAATTATTGGCACATCTAAACGTTCCAGAACACTGGTACAGTAGTATATTGGAGACTATAGGCTAATCAACAGTTGCAGTATTGCTACATGCTTGAAATACCTCTGGAATTTAATTGGAATTTATTTGACTTGTGCCAAAGGATAAGGACCAATTTGAGATTTAAATCACAATAAAGAAAGTTCATTTTGAAGTTTCACTGATATTCTATGGAAATAATTTATTTCCTGAAATTTACTTTTTCCTGTTACTTTGTTTAAGACCATAGAGTAGTTATATTATATATATATATATATATATATATATATATATATATATATATATATATATATATATATATATGTATATATATATATATATATATATATGAAGTTCAAGATCCTGCATCTAACACACTTCTTCAATGCATATTTCTATCTTGCTGTCTTGTTTCCTCATTTGTTCTTTTGAAAGTATACAGTAACTTGTTTCTTTGATACATGTGTAAAATATTATGTCTGACATAATGACAATATTGTATGTACAAATTTGATCTATGGTATTGCTATATAGTTAATTGTTTTTAATTGTTTTTGATAGTATGTCATTATTACTCATTGGATATGGGTTTATGCTTATCCATTCTCATCTATATATGAGTTTGATTGATACAAGAATGCATTGAGAAGTTATAATACTTGAAATATGTATGTCATTTTTATTAACACATAGAAACTAGATAGCACGAATTAAAACCGGATACTAAAGGTTTGTTTTTTGCCAGTAGTTGAACATAAGACGAAAAAAGGAGAAACGTTTTATTCCAATTAAATGAATTTATACTTTATAATATTTTGGTTACAAACTGTTAAACCAATTCATTGGATAATAAAAGTTTACTTTGTTACTTACCATGTAAACAAATTAGATTTTATTAGCGCAGTTAGCATAGTGTGTCCTTTGTGAGCACTCAGGAAAAGCATGACCTCAGTTGTGTCGTGAAAGTGGCACTTAAACTCCAAAATAGACTATATATAATATATATATATATATATATATATATATATATATATATATATATATATATATATATATATATATATATATATATATATAGATACATACATATATACATATATACATATATATATACATATATATATACATATATATATATATATACATATATATATACATATATATATATATACATATATATATATATATATATATATATATATATATATATATATATACTTGAGGTAGTTATTCATTGTTATTTGACAAGTAGATTATTCTACTTAAAGTAAGTCTGAACATCGAGTTAGTACGAATCATATCCTGTTATCTAGATTATGGGTGTAACTTTTGAAGATAGGACGCATAAAGACACAGCCAATCAACTATTATTAACCAGGAAGTCATCAGAATACAAAATTAATTGTCACTTACGCTGACCTTTGTTCTTAAAACTCCGTATGCGGCGCACTTTATTCTAGATATGAGACAATTTATTATCGTATGTTTTTGTTTCCTGCAAACATTTAGGGCAATATCTAATAACGCGTAATAGCATCATTGACTACCCAATCTTACATTCTTAAATAAAAAATAAAAATGAGAAATTCAAATCGACGCTTATTCTGGAAATGGTTCATATAAACCTTTTAAAAAGAATAACTAAAGTACCTGAATAGCAAATTAAAGATATGATTAATTAGTTGATAACAATAAAATGGTATAACCAGTTTAATAAAGAAAACCTATATGGCATACGTACTTCTACTTTAGTATTGTCAGTCAAATGGAGATAGAAATCATCACGCTGTTTACGTATCAGGATTCAAACGCTTTTTGAAATCATCACAATGTTTACGTTCTAGGGGTCATAACCTTGTATAATCTCTTATCTGCATAACGGAGTTTGCTTTGTAAGTTCAAGCGGCATTTATAACATGATTTGCTCTATCATTCAATGAAATGGGAGCTAAGTTCTTTTCCAAGGACCAACGGAGGCAGCCGACGGACCTTCTATCAATTGAGCTTATGTGGCTCCCTTCGTTGATTTTGTTTTGTCTTGCGCATTTAAGGGTACGTGTACCATAAAGTATTTGCAGTACAGTTTAAGAAAGGGAAACAAGGACATATTGAGACATCTATCTGCAATAAAAACCTGTGATGCCCTTAAACTTTCGCAAGATACATGTGGATCATTCATAGTCTCTCCATTTTTTAATTTTTTTTTATATTCCGATTTAAGCTATTTAATCTGACTTAAGTCACGTAGTGCCCAAATTACGTCTTTGTTGTCATTGATGAAAGTTTGTAGCGAAACATCATTAGATGTTTTTGGTAAATGTTAATTCTCGTTAAATTCCAATTATCTCTGTACAGTAGGGAATTAACATTACATTGTATACTGACATTGTGGGCCACTCTATGGTGAAATTATCATTACCGCTCCATTTTGAAAAAGAGATGTTTATAAATTTGTAGATTCGGACCAGTAAAAGAAATGAGTTACTATCCATCACTTTGTTACTTACTACCTTCTACATATATAGTATGTACGGTATAACAATGATATACCACGAGATGAATAAATTTTTCATTAAAAGGAAACGAAGCTTGCTGAGTGTCCTATTAATGAAAAATTTATACATCTCGTGGTATATCATTGATACACCGTACATACTGTACATGTATTTTATTTATACCACATACGAGTGCTCATTTTATACGGGAGATAAACCTGACGGTCATAAACAGTGCACTGTAGAAGAGTGAACTCTTCTCAACCCATCGCACATATGTACGCTCAAAAAAGAAGTTCTTATATTGATTCTTAATTTCGTGTACATTTCATTCATATTAATTGCTGTATGTTTCCTTTAATAATATTAAATGAAATGAAAACACAAAAAGCTAATAGTCAACATTAATTTTGTTTTAATTAATCTGCACTTTAATATTGAATTTGCAATGTTCGCCGTCATGGACAGTAAACAGTACGGCCATTTTGATTGATAAGAAGATTACGAATCGAGCCAGAAACATCAAAATTGTGAAGAAACAAGACGTAATGAAACCATTTAACCCTAACTGCATTTCGTTGATATCGTTCTGGCCATATTCCCCTATTCCCACTGACTGCCGGTGGCACTTTCAATATTTCTCCTACGTTTTGTTGTGTTGGCGCTGTTTTATAATCGCTTGTTGCAAGAAGTTGACCCAGTTAGCGATCTCATTCACATTTTGCTGGAGGATCATAACAAACATAATTTGTACGGTGATGTTTGATCCGTAGAATGGGTTGTTGATAATCTGATTCTGTTGAATATTACACATTTGGGAACTTGATATAATACAGTCTGTTACTGTGTAGTTTGAAATTTCTTTGTTGTGGGGGGATGACTCATCATTACTTGGGTGGCCGGTATTGCTCCGGTAATTGGAGTAAGTCAGTTGTTGTTTGTCACTTATTTTGGAATAGCTGTTTATAGATTGTACATTTATGTGGCCTGAAATTTGCATATTATCAGTTGGGGGAATGTGTTCATCTCTTAACTTCTGAATTAGGTACTTTCGACTGCTCGTGTTTATTAATTTAATTTTTCTATAATAGTTGCTTTTTCTTTCATTTTTTTTCATGATGCATTCAAGTTTATTAACTCCAATGATTTGCTTCCTAAACCAATTTGGTTTGTCGTGGAGACTGGCATAGTGTAAAGTGTAATATAGAAAGGATCTTCAGGCTGACAAAATTCTGCTGATCTTAGCTCTGCATACCGTGTGTAGATAACAAGTGGATCTCTCTCTCTTTGTTGTTTGTATTGTCATACATCTTTGGATTAATATCCATGATGTTCTTGACATTGTCTCCTGTTCCTGTTTTTGTTTGCCTTTCATTAAGTTCAAGATACTCCATGCCACTCACATCTTTTTTTAGTGTAACATCCCCCCATTTGAGATTGAAATGTTCAGTCACTCTCCTCAGACCAAAATGCACAGAATTGTTCAACCACAATGTGTTAACAATGGCTTCCGGTGTTTCCATCACCATTAGCTTTTTTGTTGTACAAAATATCTATTTCTTCGTCTGTGATCGGTTGACTCCGATTGGTTTATTTCCTTTTCCTTTAGAATTTAAATCTTTTTGCTTAACACGAAGAGCTCCCCTTGTTAATGCCAAATTTGTGTCATTTCCTCTCATGATTGAACTTGCATATTTCTCGATTTTAAAGTAGCCATCAATGGAGCTGATCATGCTTCTTTCTGTTCGGTTCAAATTCAGATCCATCTTTTTTATCCTAACAGTCAGGTGCTGTTCCAATTCCGATGGCTGTATTTCATGTAAATTCTGATTTCAGTTTTTCGACTGCAAGAATGCTGTCACATCAAATAGTGTCTATATTGACCCTCCACCACATTATACATAAATTTCATCACCTATTTCTTGAGAACTATCCAACAAAAACATACAATAAAACATCCACAATGCAAATATTATCCAATACTCACTTATGAATACTATTAAACATCCCACACCTACTATCCAGCAACCAATTTAGTACTATCCATCACCACTACTATATAACGCTTACTTTTTTAGTACTATCTTAAACCCAATTTTCAGTATTACCAAACACATCAGAATTGCTATCCAACACAACGGTATTTTAGAACTATCTAGCATCTACTGTTTTATTCTCTTGCAGGACTTTTTCAACGAGATGTTGTGCTATCCTGAATTAAATAGATGTTTACCTCTCAATCAGTTGATATATCTTCCTTTGCATGTAAATTTGAGCTTTACACAAGTTTTAGCGGTTATCATAATTTTTCACAGATCAAAAATTTAATATTGCACTTTTGTTATAGTGTCCCGTGAAATATTCCTACATAAATTAAAGTCGTCTCTCAAGCGAACAAGACTGCAGTGAGACACTAGTTCATATATTCAAGTTGTCGCATATCATGATAGTGTGCCGTGAAACACTATTGCGCACGTTAAAGTCATTGAAACATCGTGTTAGAGTGCTATGAAATACTGCTACATACATTAATATCGTTGCACCATCGTTCTAGAAACCCGTGAAAGACTAATATATGCATTATCATCGTCTCACTATCGTCCTTGATTGCTGAGATAAAATGTTACTCCATCGTGCTAGAGTGTCGTGAAATACTACTACATACATTAAAGTCGTCGTACCATTAGAGAATCATTACTACATGTAAGGAAATCGTCACACTCTCGTCCTAGAGTTCCTTGAAACACAATTTCATATATTAAAGCCGTCGTGCCATTCTTCCAGAGTGATGTGAGAAATATTGCTTATAATAATGTCGTCGCATAATCGTGCTAGTGTTGAGTGAAACGTTGCAACATATATTAAAATCTTCGTATCATCGTGCTAGAGTGTCGTGCAATACTACTAGATACAATAATGTCGTTGCAAAATCTTGCTAGAGTGCCGTGAAACACCACCAGATACATTAACGTTGTTCCACCATCGTGCTAGAGTAATACAAAACACTACGACAAACATTAAAATGTTTATACCATCGTGATAGATTGCCGTGAGGCACTGTTACATACATGAAAGTTGTTCTACCATCGTACTAGAGTGTCGTGAAACACTCTTTCGTACACAAAAGTCATTGTTCCATCTTATTAGGGTGCCGTTAAACACTAGTACATGCATCAAAGTCGTCGTACCATTGCAAAATCGTGCCGTGAAACACTATTACATGCATTAAAGTCGTCGTACCGTCGTGCAATCGTGCCGTACTCAAGATAATTAGCAAAATAAATACATTTATAAAGTTGTAAAATCACCGCCTTTGAAGATGCTTTATTAAATTAATGCAATTGTGCAAAAAAATCTCGATTATCAGAAAGGTAGATAATAAATATCGATATAATCACCGGATATATATATATATATATATATATATATATATATATATATATATATATATATATATATATATATATATATATATATATACAGAGAGAGAGAGAGAGAAATTTGTTGATAAATACTTTAGAAAGTTATTGTATTCATATATTGACTTTAGCAATGATAATTTTCAATATGTTATTGTATGCAAAAGTTTACTATCTCGGGCGGAAGAGTATTTTTATTGCATCGGAAATTTTCATGCTTGTTTTGTCATTGTTCACAGTTAAAGAATAGCAAGGAAGTTAATGTTTTTGTTGCAATTTTATTCATTTAAAAAAAATTACTTCAAATATGAACATATCTGAGCTTATAAAATATCAACCATAATTGTTTCCATTCAGGATACCTACACTGTACATTGATTGGTCAGTTCTTGCGAATGCGACTCGAATGCTTCCGTCATTAGAAACTGAGTAATTGTTTGACAGTCTTAAGGCTTGGCTAATATTTTCTCCGAAATGAACAGGAAGAAGGCTAAAAGTCGTAATTGTTCGATCGTCTATCGTGAAGTAACCATATATATCCAATCACTACAACTCTAACGGACATTGTATCTAATCCCTAATGTTTCTTCAGGTATCGCCTATTATTATCATCATCAGACGTGATTTAATATTCAATTTAATGTCATCTCATTACGCTATAGTTTTGATTATATTTTCTTGGGTTTTCCTTTATCTCTGAGACGTAGTGAATACATTTCCCAAAATGAGAGTTTTAGAGGCTTTACCAACTACACTTTCGTAACATGACCGTTTTTGGCACAAAAGGCCA